>CABHPH010134855.1:5347-19272 GCA_902168325.1 Peromyscus nudipes | reverse complement strand
GCTGGAGTTCTCTGAAGGTTTGTGAAGGGCACACTCACAGCCTGAGGAGTGTGGTGAGATGCTAGAGTTCTCTGAAGGTTTGTGATGGGCCCCAAGAAGTGGTATTTCTCCAAAGCTCTCAGACCATGTCAGTTCTGCAGATCTGAGGACAACATTCTGATGAGCACTGGGGTGACATTGTGACAATCACTTCTGACTTAGGGATTGAGAAAGTACTTCATATGTGGATAGAATCCAAGTTCAGAACAAAATATTCTGCATCTAACAACCCATTGCCATAGACTAATAGGAATGGAAATTTCACAATAAAGTGTGAATTAGCAGTCAGAAAACAGACAATGAACATTTCTGGTAAAAGACTACATTACTGTCTTTGTAATCTTTTGTAGTATACTGAAGGATCCTCTGTATATCAAAACAGTTTCCTATTTGTGCTCATGTTTCTTATCTGGAGGTGGCACAGGAACTGAAGAGTCTAAGTTCTTCTTTCCGTAATTGAAAATTTTCCCCCAGTTGTGAGGAAATTATTGGAAAGTTGTTGCTGTCATGCCATTTGAGACTAGTGAAATATGCAGTTGGCTGAGACTTTAGAAACAGACACCTTTGTACTGATAGGATAAAGAATCCCAGAGACACAGGTGAGGTGGCTCACGACTGTAATCTCAGGACTTTGCTTGCTCAAGGAGGAGGGTTGCTAAGTGTCATGTCAGCCTGAACTATGTGGTGAGATGAGTTCCAGGGCAGCCTTGGCTACATTATAAGCCCTTGTCTCAAGAAAGTTTTTCTTAAAGGATCAAAAAAGATGGTATCAGTATTTTTACTGTTGTACTATTGTGATATTTAATGTGCTTTGGATTTCTATTAAGTAACACTTAAAAAACAAAAACAAAAACAAAAAAACCAACCAAACATTTATGTGGAGAGGGAGCCCTGAGCATGTGAAGGCCTGAGTAAATTTGTGCTGTGGGCACAGGCACAGCCATGTCAGGAACCTAGCCTCAGACCCATGAGAAATGGCAAAGCCTTCGTCTGTCCTGGGGTAAGGCCTAGAGGGCATAGCAAAGCTCTCCTCTGGTCTGACCGTGTTGACAGTGTGTGTAGAAATGCCCACTGTAGCTGTCTCCCTCCGGGTATCTACAGCCTGAAGACTTCCCCACTTCCAAAGACTGCCTCTGAGATTAGCCAGACCTTCTTCCTGATCCCGCTGATACCAAACCCTACCTCCTTGTTCTCTGACAGAATGACCCCCTCATTGCTCAGCTGTATGTAGTAACCCCATCTCCCTGTTCTACTCAGTGTACTAAACACACTGAGTTTCTGAGCTGCTGCAGTTTCTCCATCGAGAGCCCAGGCCACCCCAGCTCAGCTTTCTGTATGGGTGACCTTCTGTTTGTCTTTTCTTCATTCCTTTGTGGTCCCCAGTGAAGTCAAGGCCCCAGGGCTTTGCACAGACAAAGCATGTTTATGTACTTATTGTGTGCTTGCAGGGAATGGGCCATTACTTACTGGAACTGGCACCTGCACTCAAAAGTAAAGCTATTTCCATAAACTATTTGTAATTTACTAATTTTAATTCAGACTAGGCTTTTCATTAACATTCTGTGATCTTCTTGTACTTTTCTATTTTTATTTTACTGTTTTACTTTTTGCTTTGTGCCACTGACCCCAGGCTGGGCTGGAACTCACTATTTAGACCAGGCTGGCCTTGAACTCTCAGCCAGCTTCCTTCCTTATCATAACTCCTCTGTGCTAGGACTACAGGTGTGATCCACCACACTCAGCCAGTTTTCCCTTTTTTGAGAATAGAAGAATTTTCTCACTTTTCTTCGCCGTCGTACAATATTTGCAAAATTCTTTCTTTAAAATTCAGACATTTCTGAAAAAAAAATTTCTTTTGAGGCATGGCCAGTTTTCAGTGAAAAGCGGGACAGCTCTCATGTTTGTTTTTGTTCAGTTTCAGTGCTGTTGCTAGCACCCAAAACATACAGAACGTCTTCATTCTAGGAAGACTTCCCTCTGCCCCTTTCCTCAGTTCTACCACCCTTCCTACCTGGAAACATTATTTTTGTCACCACAGAACACATTTGTCAAAATTTTTATTTCATATGAGTTTAATCCTATAGCATGTGTTATATATTTGAATGTGCTCCTTTTGTTCAAAGAAATGCTTTATATATTCATTTTGAGTTTCTGAATATATCATAGCTTTTAACTGTTCAATTGTATTTTATAAGGGTTTAATAACATTTATTAATCCATACTCTCTTTGATAGGCATGGGTGGGCTCTAGGTTTTTTTTTTTTACTTTCATTAATAAGATAATATACTTGTTTATTTGCCTTTTGGTGAATATATGTTTTTATATTTTATTTCTCTTAGGCAAAAACAGCCGAGAGTGGAGTAGTTTGACCCTGAGGTAGATGGTAATTAAACTGCCAGCTGTCCCCTTCATCCGTGCTCAGGAGACTTCCACTTCTCTGTGTCTCAGCTCTTGGTGTAGTCTGGACACAAGTCTTGACACATGAGTACTCAGTCTTTTACCCCAGTCTTCCTTATTTGTTTTTTTAGTGATGTTTTTTGATAAGCTGAAAGTTTTGAGATTTGGCACAGTTCAGTTTACCAGTTTTGTACCATGTAGTTTACATTTCTGCTTATTTCAGTGTGATTTATGCCTGTCCTACGGGACAGAAATAATCCTTTGTGTTTCCTTTGAGAAGCTTGATGTTTCTGTTGTTTTGTTGTGGCTATTTGCCTGTCTGTGTTTTTATGTTTTGTGTTTCTGGAGATTAAATTTAGGGCCTTGTACATGCTTAGCAAGCGCTCTACCTCTGAACTGCATCCCCAGCCCTTGGTTTTCTGCTAGAGGGTCTCCCTGTGAAGTCTGTGCCAGCCTGCAGCTTGTGATTCTCTGCCCTTTGCCTGCCATGGACTGGAATCACAGGGGCATTGCCATCATGCCCAGCTGGCTCTGTGTTTTATGTTTATGTCTCTGATTCATCCTGAATCAATTTTTATGTTAAGAACAAGATAGTGATTGAAACTATGTTTTTCATGTCGATATCTACTCATTTTAAAAACCGTTCAATATATAAAAACAGCTATAGTTTGGATTTTGAATGTTCCTTGGAGGCCTATATGTTGATGCCTAGGTCCCCAGTTTGTGCTCTTGGGTAATGGTAGAACCTGTAGGAGGTGGGACTTAGTGGAAAAAAGTTAGGTCTTTGGTGCATGTTCTTGAAGGAAATAGTGGAACTCTGGCCCATTGCCTTTTGGCCACCAAGAGATAAAGAAACCTCTCTTGCTACATGTTCAGGCCATCATATAATCTGCTACTACAGGCCCAAAGCAATAGGTCCAGCAGACCATGGACTGCAATCTCCAAAACAGTGAGCCAAAACAAACCTTGCCTCCGTATAAGCTGCTTTATCTCAGGGGTTTGTTACAGTAACAGAAAGCTGACAGAAATACTTGCCTTTCCTGTATGTATTGCTGCACCTTTGCAGAGCAGTTGGCCATATGTGTGGTCCATTTCTAGACTCTTTATTCTGTTCCACTGATCTCTTTGTATCACAGTATGAGTCCAAGACTACAGTCTTAGTTACTATAATGTACCAGTATAGGAAAAGTGGACATGGATTTTCCATCCATGAACATATTATGTAATAATTACAGGAGCTAAGGATTTGAATTGGATATATTTGGTTGCCATGACAGCCTATCACAGGCAATATTATTCCTTTTTAGACTTTTCGTTTTGTTCTGGAATTGATGTCAAAAAAGTGAGGTTTTCAGCACCCCAGTGACATATTTTCCTTCTTTATATAATTCCCATATTTTCTTTTTATTACACTTTTATTATTTGTGTGTATTCATGTGTGTGCATGCACACACATGCTCATGCCATCCATTCCACTGTTCTCTCCTTCTACCATATGAGTCCTGGGGGTTGAACTTAGTTTGTCAGGCTTGGGTATGTACCTGAGATGTACAACTGGGTCATATGATGGATAGCTGGAACTTGTAGGTTTTGGAGGCACCTCCTTGTAGTGGGTAGCCATTCCAGCTTTGATCTGGAAGTTCCAACCCCCATTGAGGCTTCGGTAACTGTCACGCCTACAAGGCGGGGCCAAGGGAGGACCCTGAAGACCCAAGATCCAGTTGCGCCAGCCCTCTTGGTTCCTGGACCCTGGACGCTGGAGGTAGACCGAGCAGAGTTCTCCAGAGAACACCGCCGGACTGCGCCACACCTTTCCCAGACCCTGTAAACCATCCCTTCACTTGTAAGTTACCCCACAAAATAAACCTCCCTTTTAACTATGTGGAGTGGCCTTAATAATTCCACCAATACCTCCTCTCTGACTTCACCAGTGGCTGCCCCAATTTATGTTTTCACCAGCTGTGAATAAGCGTTCTTCTTTCTCCAATCACCAGCACTTGTTGTTACTCATTTTCGTGTTGACCATCAATCTGGCTAGGGTGAGGCGGAATCTGTTTGTCGTTGACAAATGGCTAATGATGTGAACTCTCTGGAGAAGAGCTATTGGCCATTTGTATTCTCTTCTTTTGAGAACTGTCTATTAATCTGGAATCCCATTTGTTGGATTTTTGGTGTTTAATTTTTATGGTTCTTTCTGTAGTCTAAGTTGTGATAAGCTGTGTGATTAGGTTGGTATTTTGCATTTGCAGGCTGTCTTTTTATTTAGATGATCGTCTTTTTTGCTGTGCAGAAGCTTAACTGCCTGGAGTCCCATCTGCCAGTTCTTGGGCTTATTGTCATTTTTAATGGAATTTATCCATTAACTGACTGCTGTAGAATCGTGTTGAATTCTAGTAGTACAAGCCTCAGAAGGGAAGCTACTTATTTCAATAATAATCAGGAAAATACCAAGTTAGAGGAAGATTGGAGCACATTTTGACTATTGTAGAACTCATAATAAAAGTTAATAGTACCTTTCAGTTTGGAGCAGCCAAAACTAGTTCCCGGTTTTGTAGAATTTTCTTCATGAGATTGGTACATGAACAGGTCTATCAAGTAGATTTTCTCTAATGGTCTGTTAGAAGTTACCTAGCTTTTAATCTGCACTGCTCTTCCTCTAAAAGCTTTGAATGATGATTCTAGGACATTATTTAATACTTATGCTGAGATTAAATGTTTCCACATGTAAATTTTTTAAAATTTCTTCTTGGTTTTTGAAGTGGGGTCTTACCATGTATGTAGTCCAGTCTAGTCTTGAATTCACCATGGATCTCCAGGTGGCCTCGAATTCACTATGTAGCCCAAGCTGACCTCTAACTTGTGACAATCCATCTACTTGAGCTTCTCTGAGAACTGAAATTGAAAGTTGGAGCCACCATGCCTGGCTTTGAAATTTGTCTTATGGATGTTATACACAGTGACTTTGATTATAGTGAGCTTTGTTGTGCACATTGTTAAAGGAATGCATTAGCTAGAGAGCTTTAATGCATCTTGGCTTTGGAATTTGCCTTGACTATCACAAACTTTGGATATGGGAATAATGTTTATGAGCAACATTAGCAAGCCCTGGATGTAGAAGATGAAGCAGTAAAGACTTCCTTTTTATTGTTGTAGTTTTTGTTTGTTTGTTTGTTTGTTTGTCTGTTTGTTTCTCACGACAGGGTTTCTCTGTGTAGCCTTGGCTGTCCTGGAACTCACTCTGTAGACCAGGCTGCCCTGGATCTCACAGAAATCCACCTGCCTTTGCCTGCCAAGTGCAAGGATTAAAGGCATGTACCACCATTGCCAACAAGACTTCCTTTCTGTTTCTCTGTTATTATAGCAGTTAATTTAGGTATCTAACTGCTAATAACTGATGAATTTGACATAAGGAGAAAAGTTTGCTAAAGTAGAAACTTAATTCTCCTTGTTTGCCCAGCATGCATGATGTTTACTAGTTCTTTTGTTTAACCAAGCAGCAGAGTCCCTTTGGCTCTATTGATAAGGATCAGCAGCAGTGTGGGGCAGGTTACCATGACAATGCATCCATTGTTAAATCCCACAGTTTAAAAATATTAAATTTACATACCTCCTGAATTCGATGGGAATTAAAGCTATCTAGCTTCATGTTACCATGATTTGCTATGCAAATTTGAGTCTAGCAACTTGAATGAAAAGTGAGGGTACTTGTAAGATCTTGTACTCTTTTGGTGTTAGTAAGGAAGTCAGTGGAAGAATCTGCTAGTGCCATTACTTGGTGAGCTCTCCATATCCACGTATCATGGAATATAGGCATGGATATTTGCCTGTTATATTGAAATGACTTGAAAAAGAAAACAGACAGTTGCTGGGTTTGCCTTTGACATGTAAATGTGGTCTGTAGTATGTTTGGTAACTAGTACTTACTGGTTGAGAGACTGTAGATAGTGCTATCACATGACTTCTTCACATTGACTTGGGAGTGAAAAAGGTACCCAGCTGAGCGTCTTCATTCTAAGTGAAATGTCCTCAGTTAATCTCTCTTCATTTGTTTGTTGAGAGACTTGTTAGACATCAGAGAGACAAGAGGACTAAAGAGAAGGCCGGAAGAGATAGGGTAAGTGAGGTTGCCAGCAACCCACAGTGCAGTTAACATTTCCCAGTTATGAGTTGGGCAGAACTTCCTGGTTTTGGCCAAATAGTATAGATATTAAAAACATTACTAAAAATGTTTAGAGTTAGAAAGCTCATATGAGAAAGATACTTAATGAATTTATATTAAAATGTTTTATTGAGTTCCTTACAAATGAGGCCTAGAAACTATGAAAACTTTAGGGCTGAGAAGAATATGAAAAGTCTTGTGTTTTTGTAGTTGGATGTGTTTTAAGTTACAGCTGTATAATTTCATAATAAAACCATCTCTGTGCATTTTGAAATTTTATCCACATTGAAATCCATTATATAAGGAAACCTTCATCCGTGTGGTTTGTGCTCCTCCTTTCTCAGGTCCTGCTGCTCCGCACGTACCGCTTTCTATTTGTGTTCGTCACCTTCCGTAGGTAAATTGGCCATGAGACCAGTGATTCCATGAGCAAATTATCCAGAAAATGCTGTCTTTGCACGTTGTGACAGATCATGTCACTGGTGGCTCTGCAGCTACTGCAGCGGTCTAATTAACCTGGCAGTTGTCTCCTGTGCCCAGCACTGCTCTCCCATTGCCTTGGCACCTTAGTTTCCATCTTCTCGTACCTTCTGAACTGAAGTTCGGGTTGATGATTGGTTTGTTTTGGTTTGTTTGTTTGTTTTTCAAACCTACCCCACTCAACTCTCTTCACTGCCCTTATTTTTGATTGGCAGTATCATCCAGATAAACAAAGTACAGATGTACCAGCAGGAACCCTGGATGAACGTATACAGAAGTTCATTGAAATTGATCAGGCATGGAAAATTCTAGGGAATGAAGAAACCAAAAAAATGTATGACCTGCAGCGGCATGGTAGGTACTTGTGGTGAGGGACCGAGCCATGGGCAGTCCTTTAAAGCACAGTGTGCAAGCCACACCTGGGGAACATTTCCCAACATTTGCATCAAGTTATTGCCACCATTACTCCTCAGCCCGTCGTTGTTTTTAATTCTGTCCTAGTCTTAGTAGCCACTATTGTGTGTCTGTTGAGAAAATAACAAAACTACTAAGGTGTAGTTTCTTGTCAGGCTTGAAAGGTGCTTTCTATAAACTACTAAAAGGTTCAGTTTACACCCCAGGTTAATATGCATTATATGCTTAAAACTACTTGTTACTAAACTTAGTTATGTATGCATTACAATCTTAAGTGTGGTATTTGGAAGACTGTAGCTATGATCATCTACAGGAAGCTGTTACTCAGGTTAGCTCCTATGAAACTCGGCTGGCTGTGCCCTTTGTTTTAAGGTAGGTTTCATGATTAGCTATTCTTTATGAGACTGCTGTCAATGGTGCCTTAGGAATGCACATTGCTTAAATAATTTCAAAGGTCATTTCTTTTTGCCTTTTGAAAATAGCTCCTAACAACAGTGACAAGCTGTTGGGAGAAAGAAAGAAAAATGTAGGTCAGGTTTGTCACACATGAACTGGATTACACGAAGTGATAGGCTGTCTTTCAGCACTGGCCTTGGGACAGGAGTCCCTCAGCCTTATATTTGGACTTTCAATAAGCACCATACATGTTAATATGGGGGGGCAATAATCGGTTCCAGCCTGTGGGGGAAACGCTCAGTTGCTTCTCCCCAGTAGTGCATCAGGCTCAGCACTGAGATGTGGTGACAGAATCTCATGGCCGCTGGTTGATTATTGAGTCCCTCCCATGCCCACACTATCTACCTCACCAAACGAATTCTAAGGCTTCTGCTACTAAGATTATGAAAAGTTGATTTGAGAAACAAGGCTTTGTTTCTAAATGTAGCATCACAGGACACAGCCAATATTTGTAGAAATCCATAGTACTGGAGAAAGTCGTGCCACGGAAAATGCGTGTTTCTTTCTCAGTTGTCATAGCCTTGTGACATTGGATTTTTCTCATCTCTGTTTTTTGACAGTCTTTCTTTGTAGCCTAGGCTATTCTCAAACTCACCATGAGCCCAGGCTGGCCTTAGATTTGCAGCAGTTCTCCTGACTGTTTCCTGAGTGCTGGGATTACAGGCATGTGCCACCATGCTAGCTCTAGCATTTGTTGTAATACTATTTAGTTTTATTACTAATCATATCTGGTCTTTTCTACTTTTTAAAAGACCAGTGTTTTGATTTTGTTTTTGTTTTTTACTATTAGGTCCTGGTGAGTTTTCCTTTTTAAGGGATTTGCATTGATTTTCAAATGTGCCTTAAATATCTGGTCTTCTGTTTGGTATTTGTATTTCTTTAATAAAATTACTTCTGATAGAAAGAATGTAGAGGTACCTTCATTTGAGAACAAATTCTATCCATAGGTCCATCCTTATAAATAGGGTTCACATGATAAGCTTCTATGACTGTATGTAACATTGAATGTGAGCTGGTCCAGCTTCATAAAGTCACAGAGTGCTGTTGGTGATGAGAGTTCTCTAATTCGTTTCTTCATGTTTTTGTCATTCTTTACTAATGTGGGATACCAGTTTGCTTAAGAAGAATCCACACAAAACTGTATCCTAACGAGTGTAGGACAGGGACTGGAGAGATGACTCAGGAGTTAAGAGCATTGGCTGCTCTTCCAGAGTACCTGGGTTCAAGTGCCAGTACCCGTATAAGCAGCTCATAACCATCTATAACTCCAGGCCCAGAGGATCCAGTGTCCTCTTCTGGGCTCTGTGAGTACTAGGCATCCGTAATTTCATATGTATAACATAAAACAAAGCATGTAGGGCATGTGTGTTTCGTGTCTGCATTTTTGCCATTGGAGCCTGTATACTATAAAGATTACGTGAGTGAGACTAGCTAGAGGTCTACTTTCCAAAGGGTAAGAGGAGAGCAAAAATTCTCAAGTACTGTCTTTTTCTGTAGCATGCAGTAGGGTAAAACCTCAAATGGAAAGAACTAGGAAACGGGTTTAAAATGAGTGCAGAATTGCACAAAGGGAGGTTTAAAAGACATTGTAAGTGCAAATGGTTAATAGAGCCTGAAGTTCCTAGAATTACATATTTCTTTTGAGCCTTGACTGTGCAGTTTTAAGCTTTTAATAACTTAGCATCTGTACCCTACAGTATCATAGGGGATTTTGTAGGTAATTGATGAGATCACAATAAAGTTAAAAAAATTATAATTCAGATAGATAGCCCTGAATTTATGTCAGTTTGCTTTGCCATTTCTTCAGGTGGGTGATTACTAAATTTAGCTGTTTTAGGGCAGTAGATATACAGCTCTTAATGACTTCTGAGTACCTCATATGTAACATAAAGTATGTTCTTCATCAGAGGTTCTGAATGTGAACTTTAAATGGCCACTGGCCTGCTGTTGAGAGCCCTCGTATCTAAATATGACTTGCTATATTTAAACCTTTTACTCCAGAGCTGTTTTTCAAAACTCTCATGATAAACCTGGTTTGAATACTGATATTAATTTTTTTATTCATCAATATGTAGCTTTTCAAAAACAAATGAAATGAACTCAAATCTCTAGCAGGATTTAGTTTTGATATAAGAAAAACTTTTGGGGGTACTAATTTGATCAGTATAGGATAGTAAGAGGGAGAATTGTTAAAACCAGGTCAGAGCACTCAGTTTTTCTGGGTCACCCCTGGGGACATGGAAATAGATTCGGTAGTGTAGAACTCTTTGCATGTGGTGATGGTTATTGTAGAACTTTCTTTCTGCAGAGTTAAGTATGTTTATTGCCTACCTGCCATTGACTTGAAGCATAAGCTTAAGCTGTCCTATCTTCATTGGCTGATGTTCAATGCTTTTCCCTATCTCCTAGCTCAGAGAGGTACTCTATTTTAAGAAGATTCTCATCAATATTGCCACAGCCATAGATGTATCCAGAAGCTAATTTAAAGAACCCTTGGCATCCATCCATATTTCTTTACTTCTCAAAAGAAACTACTGAAGGGGTTATTTCTAATGAAGAAAATATGATAGTAGAGCAATAGCCTTAAATAAAACGTATTTTCTCCTCCTTTCCATGTCTGTATTCTTGGCATTTTAGGGCAGAGCTGGTCAGGCAAAGGAAAACAAGCCTAAGGAGATGAGTAATATTGGGTTCCCAGAGATCATACATTTTGAAAGTGAAGGTAACTAGTGAAATTAACCAATTAGTTCCAGTTGGCATATTTACCATGCTGTTGGTAAAGATGCCTCTAAAGCTGCTTGCTGCATTCCCCTGGAAAGCATGTAGTTATCGAAGATCAGGCTTTGCATTTCAACCAGAGGCACACTTGGAGAACTCTTTCAAGATGTGTAAAATGTTCACAAGAACAATGCTATAAATTGTTCTTTATAAATCTTGTGGGGAAGTTTTCTCATATATTAAACACATCAAAATAAACAACAGAAGTATTTCATTGGAGCTTTGTAATGTTCTGTCGTACAGATCTCAATGTCTCAGTGGCTTGAGAGAATGGCATACCTGAGTTATTTCTCTGTTGTCTGAAGAGGAGGAAACTTACAAATGCAGTTGATCAGATGAAGTAATGCTTAAAAAATAAGTTAATTGTGTTTGGAATCCCTGTTGATACCTTATATTAAAGTCTATCCTGTTCTCTGGTAGTTTGGGTAACTGTTTTGGTAATGGGATGCCTTCATTCTTCCGGTGCACATGTACCTAGATGCCTATGCAGCCTGGCTAAGAGATGTTTGGCAGAAGATACAGCTAAGGTGCTACTCTCTGCTAGATACAGCAAGTCATTTCTGATGTTTTATTATACAGTTTACTTCATTTCTTTATTAGGATAACTATTTGAAAATGGAAGATAAGGAAATAAATCTCATACTAATGAAGGATGAATCTTTAAACTCCACAAATATTAATATATTAGATCCTTAAATTTTAAGTATAAAATTGGAATTCTTTCTGAAAAGGGCTTTAAGTTTAAGATGGATTATAAGAAAGGGAGAAAGGTGCTCTTAAATATAAATAATATAAGTTTGGGCTGCTAGTACTAATAACTTGGGGCCAGTAGAAAATTGTGTAAGTTATGTCCTAAAGCTGACCCTTACAAAATACGTAAATTAGTCAGATTAGGAGTTCAGTTTGATTTTAGGAATTTCAAAATTGACTGTAAAAATTTGCTTCAGGTAAAAACCTGTAGATAAGCATCAAGAGGTTTGGTTTTTTGCTGACTGTTTCTGGGAAAAAATAAGTATGTGAAATGATGCAGAAAATCCATTTAGACAGTTGAGACTGGCATCTTAAGAGGGATAGGAGAGCATAGACAAACTTTCCATGAGGGTCCCTACCTTATCTTATTTGTCATTCAGAATATTTTACTTCCACGTGAATGAAAATAACTATTTTTACCTTGTAAAGTATTTTAAGAGTATTTGTTAATAATTTTGAATAAAAATTAAGCAGTTACAAATAATTAAAAGCCTGTTGGCAAAAATATAGTTGTAATTCTGGTGTGAGTGAACACCAATGGAGAGTTGATTTAACAAGACTGATGTGGGGGGCGGGGGTTAGGAGTACTTTCTTTCAACTTTAGCCGCTCTCCCAAGTTCTGTTTGATCACTCGACTCAGCTGAAGTTGGTCGGTTCAAAACCAAGAGCAGTTAGTTGTCTTTCTCATTGTTTAGTTTCTTCCTCAGACTTGAGCTGGACTTGCTTGGCTTCCCACCAATGGATCAGGAAGGTCAGGTGGCATTTCTTCTTTGTATAGTGTTCTTTTTCCTACCTATCCATTTCATCTTCACAGTTAACTTCCTCACACTGTAGCTCACGGCCCGATCACCTCCACAGTATTATGCCTTTCCATTCTGTGCTGCTGGAGTCTCCCACAGGCCATGACATTTTAGTTGATACAGCTTCTTTTGTCTGTATTTAAGAACTTTTATAATTCCCCCCAGGACAGCGTTTATCTGAAATTTAAATGGGGCAGAAATTCCTTGGCTTGTCCTTGTCACTTTTCCCATCCCCATATTTTATATCTGCATATGTTTTGATGGTAATACATCAGTTTTAATGGGACTGACAACTGTTATGAAA
Organism: Peromyscus nudipes; assembly: GCA_902168325.1. Taxonomy (NCBI): domain Eukaryota; kingdom Metazoa; phylum Chordata; class Mammalia; order Rodentia; family Cricetidae; genus Peromyscus; species Peromyscus nudipes. The sequence goes on along the minus strand of CABHPH010134855.1, from coordinate 6,694 downwards.
CTAGATGAGGTCAGGAATTGCTGCCTTCCTACACTGAAACTTGAAGCTTCCTCACTAACAGTGGACTGGGTTTGGTCATTTTCTTATGTTCTGGTACGGAGTTCAGTGGTAAAAGTATGAGATAATAACAGTTAAAATCGTTATTATTTTTGCACCCTGAAACTGTTGTATTGCCTTTTAAATATTGTTTCAATACCTTGTGAGGATGATAGCATTATCTGTTTTCAAGGGTGGTTCAAAGCCTCTTGTGGCTAACTAATTTCACCAAGGTCACACAGCTAGTGATAACAAGGGATTCCAAGACTTTTTCTCTGATTCTTAGCATATTGGGCTTCCAGGTTTTGTACAACTAGTGTATGGTCCACTGTCTTTTCATCTAAATAGTCAGGGATAAGGGGTTTTGATGATATGAATAAGAAGAGGCTGGGCCTATGTCTATCCCTGTTCTATCCATTCTATAGTAAAGCACATGGAATTGAAGTTTGTACCCACCTTATCCTTTCTTTCCCTCCTTCCCTCCTTCCCTCCCTCCCTCCCTCCCTTCCCACAGTGCCTCACTTTGTAGCCTTGTCTTCTGATTCAGCCTTCAAAGTGCTGAAGTCACAGGTGTGCACCCCAGCTCAGGTCCATTTCTTACCTTTCTTCTTATTTGTAAAAACTCCACAGTTAACTTCGGGGTGGAGAACTTTGTAATTGTGACTTTAATTTCATCTGGGAGAAGATTATAGGCTTTATAATTTAGGAAGCAATTTTGAAATTTAATGTTGCCCATTTCTCAGCCCCTTATCTGAGACTTTACCAAGAACAGCAATATGATAACCAGGACAGATTACTCTTCCTATGTGGGAAATCTAATTTCTGTAGTGAAATGGTTTTTAAAATGAGATGATTCTTAAAATTAAACTACTTGTCTAAAGATAGAAAATTCTGAGCTAGAGGGCAACACTGGTGTTTGCTTCTCATTTATATGCATACACAAGTCTTTAAACCTGGAACAGATATGTTTATGCCTTTGACATTGCATAATAATAAAAGTAGTAGACTAATTGCTCCAGGAGAGCATCTGGGGGTGTGATGGCCCTTTGAATAAGTGACATTGCCACAGGTGAGTGTGACAGACAGGCCTGCAGATGCACTTGATCTCTTGGCCACCATTCAGTTGAGTCAGACTTTTAAACACCTCAGCCCTAGTGAACCATTGAGGCCCTCTCCCTAGAGTTTCCGGTTGCTGCTGTTTTAAATTTTTACTTACTGGTCTTTTCTTTCTTTCTTTCTTTCTTTCTTTCTTTCTTTCTTTCTTTCTTTCTTTCTTTCTTTCTTTCTTTCTTTCTTTCTTTCTCTCTCTCT
>CABHPH010134854.1:0-24525 GCA_902168325.1 Peromyscus nudipes | reverse complement strand
GAGTTTGAGGCCAGCCTGGTCTACACAGTGAGTTCCAGGATAGCCAGAGAGCTACATAGTGAGACCCTGACTCAAAAAACAAAGCAAAAAAGACCTAGGGGATGGAATTTCTGGACTTGTCCTCCAAATATTGAGGATAGAGTTGCCATGTCCAGCTTCCCACATCTCCTCCATACCTTCATCTACTGTCCACTAGAAGGCCTTAATAGCTAGGCAGGTGGTGGCCTGGTGGAAACAGCCAACTGTGGTGGACACAGCAGCCCTTAAGAGAACAGCATAAGCCAGGCAGTGGTGGTGCACTCCTATAATCCTAGCACTCAGCAGGCAGAGGCAGGCAAGTCTCTGAGTTCAAGGCCAACCTGGTCTATAAAGTGAGTTCCAGGACAGCCAGGGCTGTTACATAGAGAAACCCTGTCTCAAAAAACACTAAAAGCAAAAACAAAAACAAAAACAAAAACAAAACAAAAACAAACAAACAAAAAACCAAAAATGACCCCGCTGCTCAGCTCACTGGAACATTTATTTTAGGAGGGTGGTGTGGTGGTTTAAATGAGTATGCTCCCCACCCATAGGCTCATGTCTTTGAATGTTTGAGTCCCCGTTAGTGGACTGTTTAGGAAGGATTAGGGGGTGTGGCTTTACTGAAGGAGGTGTGTCATTGGGGGTGGAGCTGAGGGGTAGGCTTTGAGGCTTCAAAAGCCCACACCTGACCTAGTCTTGCTAACTAGCTGCCTGGAGCTTGTGGATCAGATGTGAGCTCTCAGCTGCTGCTCCAGTGCCATGCCTGCTGCTGCCACACTCTCCACCATGATGACAATGGCCTAACCTCTGAAACTAGAAGCAAGTCCCCCAGTAAAATGCTTTATTAGTTGTGTTGGTCATGGCGTCTCTTCACTGCACTAGAGCAGTGTCCCAGACAGGTGTCTCCCTTTCTAGAGTGCCAATTAAGCTAGTGAAGATCTGATGTGTGTTGGCTTCCATTCTATCCTGTGACACCACCTAGGTCAGAAACAGACTTTCCCACCTAGAATATGGGCAAGAGTCCCACCTTGGCTGGTATCTCCCATCACAGATTTTATGGATGAAATATTTCACTCCAGCAACAGTGTCTTCTACAAAATTACTACACTTACTTACTATTTTATTTTATCTTATTTATGTGGGGTGTGTGTGTGTGTGTGTGTGTGTGTGTGTGTGTGTGTATGCGCGCGCACGCCACAGCACACCTGTTGAGGTCAGAAGAGAACTTACGGACGTTGGTTCTCTCCTTCTAAGAGGCAGGTCCCAGAGATCAAACTTAGGTTGTCAAGTTTAGCATTGAGTGCCTTTACCTGCTGAGCCACCCCACCAATCCCCCAAATTCCCTTTTATTCTGATATTTACAGGTTCATGTAGAGTAAAGTTTAAAAAAATACCAGTAACTCTTGCTGGGGCTAAATCTCAGCTACCTGTTATTTCATTTATATCTGGGTGTTGGGGATTGGACCCAGGGGCTCACACATGCTACGTGTGTGCTTTACCACAGAACTCTGCCCCTAGCCATATCACCATATTTTAGTGATTCCTAGGTGTTACAAAGGCAACCCTCCTTGGGAAGTAGGGCCTAGTGTACATATCTACCTTAGACTCTCTGTTTTGATTTGGTTTATACTTATTTGGATGAAATTTACTATAAAAATGGATCTAACAATTGTTTGCTAATGGGGATATTTTGAGGTTTTTCTTGTTAAGGTGTGGTGATATTTCATTTGTGCTATAACAAATAAAGCTTGCCTGGGGGATCGGAGGACAAAGTCAGCTACTGCATTAAACATAGAGGTCAGGCAATGGTAGCACACATGCCTTTAATTCTAGCATTGGGAGGCAGAGATTCCTCTGCGAGTTTAAGGCCACACTGGGACCAGAGCCAGGCGTGGTGGCACACGCCTTTAATCCCAGCACTAGTTAACCATAGAGGTCTGGAGGTCTGTCTGTACAGACAGACAGGAAGTGACAGAGCTGAGTGGAAAGAGGAAGTGATGTAGCTGGGCAGAGAGAGGAAGTAAGATGGTAGGGCACAGAAAGGTATATAGGTGTGGATATACAGGAAGTAGCTCTCTTGGGCAGAGGATTTCTGAGCGGTAAGAACATGTGGCTGGCTTGTTCTATTCCTCTGATCTTTCCACTTTCACCCTAAATCTGGCTCTGGGTTTTTTATTAAGACCTTTTAAGATTCGTGTGACATTAAGGTCAAATAAACGTTGCCCTAGGGTATGTGACTTTCTTGAGGATTAATTGTAATGACTCAGATGAATGCTAAATCACTAACAAGGGAGAAGAGGCTTTGAACTTGTAGAATGACAACCAAGGACAGAAGGAAGGTGGGGGGTAAAGTCTGAGCTCACCTCCTGGTTTTGAAAACCCATCAGTTCCTGAGCTCCAAATTCCACTAAACCCTGAGTTTGCCCCAGATCAGGCCACAAAATCCCACCAATCCCAGGCCACCCTGGAAAGTTCTGCACCCCACCCCCCAAGAAACCCTCTGTAAAGCCCGCCTCCTGCTCCATTCCCTGCTGCTTCTCCCCAAGCAGAGGCAGCCATCCTCTGTGTCTCCCAATACATCTCACATGAGGTTTGTTGTGCGGGTGACTCTGTGGTAGTCCTTGGCTCCCGACTGCTGGGATATCTTTCCTTCCAGAGCTGCAACACTTGCATTGGGGATGCTTTCCCTCTTAGAGCTGCAACGCTTACAGGCCATCCATTGTTCCCTCTCAAGTGCTGGGATTAAAGACCTGCACACTACATCAGGCACCTTTCTGTTCTTGGCTGTAGAGGTGGCTAGTGGCTTTGAGTTCCCGCCACCACGACTTCTTCAAATGATGAACTATAACCTGGAACTGAGAGCCAAGTAAACTCTTACTCTCTGAAGTTACTTATGTCAGGGTGTTTTATCATAGCAATGGGGGAAATAAACTAAGACAAAAACCATGTTGGAAGTCCACCGATGCCTACTCTACTCTCTGCATTAGCCTCTTGAGTTTCCATTTAATCTGTGAAAAAAAGATAGCATACAGAGAAGGAAGAAATGAAGGATGGATACATGTGTACACTGCAATTATGAAATTCTTCTGGGAATGACGGCACATGCCTTTAATTGCAGCACTAGAGAGGTAGGGCAGGTGGATCTCTGTGAGCATGAGATCAACCTGGACTACATACAGTTCCAGGAGACTCAGAGTTACATAATAGAGAGACCCTGTCTAAAAAGGGGGGTGGGTATTGGGGGATATTTGATCACATCATGAACCCCAAGTTTGCATTTACATTGATTAAATAAAATTAACCTTGGGTCAGGAGGCTGACTTAGCAACTAGTTGACAGAACAAAATCATAGAGCATCAGAGGGCATCCGGGAGAGATAGTGAGACACAGGAAGTGATAGGGAGCAAATTGGAGTGGCGGCTTTTTCTGGTTTGGGGAAGCGGAAGAACGGGTCTTTCGGAGATGCCAGCAAGGAGAGAAGGTTAGCTAGTTGTTGTTTGAATCTTAGATGGTCTTTTAATAAAAAACCTGGTACCAGATATTGAGGTGAAAGCTGAAAGATCAGAGAAGCAGCCACAGCCACCCTCACCTCGCCATCTCCTCAGCCAATCCTGTTCCCATGAATCCTCAGACTGAAAGCCTCTGAGTCCTCACCCGAAAGGGTCTCAGCTGAACTGCTTTAGTTCCTGTCTCCTCACACCTTATAGACTTTTCTCCACCCTGCCGTCACTTCCTGGGATTAAAGGCCTGTGTGCTTCCCAGCACTGGGGTTAAAGGTGGGTGCCACCACTGCCTGGCTGTTTCCAGTGTGGCTTTGAACTCACAGAGATCCAGACAGATCTCTGCCTCCCAGTAATAGGATTAAGGGTGTGTGCCACCACTGTCTGGCCTCTATGTCTAATCTAGTGGCTGGCTCTGTCCCCTGATCCTCAGGCAAGCTTTGCTGGGGTACACAATATATCACCACAGCTAGTTGCTAATCAACCTCTTTGAGCTCACAGGTTTTCACCCCAGCCTTTGAGTTGTGAATCTTATTTATAAATAGAATGACAGAGGTTTAGTTAAAGCTCCTTTAGCAGCAGCGACAGGGCCCGTGCCTGGGGGAACAGAATTCTGGCCAGGCTGCAGCTAGAGAAGCAGGCCGGTAACTGTGGAGTCACAATTGTTGGCTGAAACAGCAGTAGATTAAGGCGCAGCCACTGTGCCGAAGTTAAAACAACAGGGGGTTATGAACTGCTGATTTTTTACACTTGGAACCTTGAGAACTTTAATTCAGTCAAAGGAGGGCACTGGAGCCGACCTTTAGTCCTTGCTCATTCAATAGCCTGGGCCCTGTAACACACTCCTCAGCTCTGGTGGTGGCATCACTCACGGCAACCAGTATCTGGGTTCACAGACAAGGCCGGGCTATTTTTCCTTCAGACAGAGTATATGAGATCTATTTACTAGTCTGTGGGAGCAGCCACTAACTAAAGCATGTGGTGCTATTTGTGAAGCTGCCGCTCTTGCTGTGAGGTAGTTCATTTCCCTCCTGTAACCCTGTCACCCACTTCTGATCATAAAGCAGAAGGTCAGCACATCTGCTCTTGTCATTTCTCGGCTAACTGTAAATACAATGTGCCCATTCTGGTGTTTGCAGGAACTAGGAAAATCCTGGCTGGCTGTGGCCATGGTGATGAGTGCACAAAACATCTGTTGAATAAATAAACTAATCACCCAAGTGTTCTGTGACAGACTTTTTCTGGGGATATGTGACACACATCTATTCACCCCAGATAGGGAACTCACAACAGACCACAGTATGGATACCACCGAAGTCCAACTTTGTGAACCATGAGTTTTATTGGGGTTGCTTACAGGGGTGTAGGTGAGGGGCTTACTTACAGGAGCAGAAATGACCCAAAGACAGCTGCATCACCAATGCCAACCCCTGCATGAATAACAGTTTACATAAGCTGGGAATCTGGAGCACATTCTACAGCCTGCGGGCAACTCAACCAGCTGCAGAGTGTTGTCTCCAAGTGATGGGCTTGGTATAAACCTCTTCCAGGCAGCTCAGTCTTCGGGCAGCTCAACCAGCTGCAGAGTGTCCTCTCCAAGTGATGGGGTTGGTATAAACCTCTTCTAGGCAGCTCAGTCTGCGGGCAGCTCAACCGTTGCAGAGTGTCCTCTCCAAGTGATGGGGTTGGTATAAATCTCTTCCAGACAGCTCACCCTGCTGAGCTGCTTCTTGCAGCCAGCAGGTCTGGTGTCAGAGTCTTCTTTGCAGCTTGGCTTGTCTGAGGAGGACTCTCTCAGGCCTACTGTTTATTCTTGAGATGGAAGAGCCTAGTGAATCTGGTCAGTTTCAGGGACTTCCAGAAGCTATTTTGAGTTGTTAACCTTCTGTCTTAAAGCCTTCCCAGCAGGATGGAATGTTTCAATCTTGAGGAAACTGATACCCAGCACCAAGGTAAAGGGTATGGTAATAAAATAATATGGCTGAGAATTTTAAATGTTAAGATAATTAATATTGAAAATATCACCCATAGGGGCTGTTTAAATTGAATGAATTGATACGTGAAGATGTAATGTTACGTGTTGTTATTATTATACAGATATTACACATCTAATCCTCCTGGACTCAGAACATGCCTCTGACTGCTGGTGTGCTGTGTGCCCTGGAGAAGTCTCTCCAACACTGTTTCCTATCATCTGTAATGTATGGCTCTGGGAATATTACAAAAGGTTTTGTGGGTTTGTCTGTTGGTTGGTCTGTTTTTTTGTTTTGTTTTTTATTTTCTTTCTTCTTCTTTTGAGACAGGATCTCAAGTAACCCACGCTGACCTCAAACTTGTAATGTTGCCAAGGATGGCCTTGTGTTCCTGTTCCTCTTGCCTCTACCTCCTGAAAACGGGGATTATAGGCATGTGCCAACACACCTGGCTTACAATCTCTGATGTTGTGAAGTCGAATTCAGATGTCGTTTTTTTACTATTTGGGTCATTGGTACACAGCAATCAATGGATAGACCATTAAGGGGTGCACGTTATTACTCCAGGAGTGATGATAACATGTTTGAAATATATACCTTTCAGGACAGGCATCAATACGGAGCCAGGGCATATAGTTGTTGGAGGTATGACTCACACGAAAGTGCCAGGCTAGAACATTCCAGCCACAGAGGCTGGCAGAATAAAATCTGTGGGAAACTGTATTGTAAATACCTGGAAACCACTCTGGCAGACAACTCTTCCCATGACTCTTAATGGGTAGTAAGCCCAGGAAATTCACATTCCCCAGTGGTTTTCATAGTAACATCCTTGGACTGGGACTCAGAAGCTAGCTTGAAGGCCCAATTGTACTTTCTGACTGTGTGGTCACAGGCAAGTCGTTTATCATTGCTTAGCTGGAAAAAGGGAACTCTCAGCCACTCTGCAGGACACTTAGGAGACTGAAGTTTATATATGTAATGTCATTGTGTAGACAGCAAAGTACTGGACAAATGCATGTGTTAGCGTTCTTCCCAGACACCAGGGGAGATGTTACGATGTAGTAGCACACCCCCTTCCCCAGTAAACGGTAGAAGCAGAGAGAGAGAAAGGGAGACTTACACATACACCAGGGAATTCATGAGCTAGAATAGCTAGCTTTAACTCATATAGGCCCGACTAGGCTGGGTCCAACATACAGCTCTCATGGCTGTGTGTGTCTGAAAAACAGAGCTGCGAAGCAAGCCAAAGGGGTTATTTCCTCCTCAGAAAATCAAGTCAGTGAGAGGAATCCCAATGACAGCAAAGGCCTCACAGGGTGACCATGGTGTGATGGTTTGAAAGAAAATGGCCCCAAAGGGAGTGGCACTATTAGGAGGTGTGGCTAGTTGGAGTAGGTCTGGCCATGTTGGAGGAAGTGTATCTCTGTGGAGGTAGGCTTTGGGGCTCATGTATGCTCAAGCCATGCCCAATTCGACAGTCTACTTCCTGTTGCCTACGAGATGTAGGTGTCTCAGCTCGTTCTCCAGCACCATGTCTGCCTGCATGCTGCCATGTCCCACCATGATGATAATGGACTGATCCTCTGAACTGTAAATGAGCCACCCCAATTAAATGTTTTCCTTTATAAGAGTTGCCATGGTCATGGTGGCTCTTCACAGCAATTAAAACCCTAGCTAAGACAGAAGTTGGTAGCAGGGACTGGAGTATTGCTGTGATAAGCCAGACCATGGTCTTTGTTTGGAGGAATGTGGACGGAGGGACTGTGGATTAAAAAAGCAGTTAAGTGCTGCTTGATGGGCCATATCAGTAGGAATGTGGAGCGGGGAAGACACGGGTGCTGAGTGTGATCTGATGAACTGTGAGGGGCTGGCTCAAGAGGTTTTAGAGGAGGAAAATATTAATATGTGGCCTAGAGATCATTCTTGTGATATTTTTGTCAAGAATGTGGCTGCCTTTTGCCCTTGTCTGAAGAGTCTGCCTGAGGCTAAAGTGGAGAGTTTTGGATTCATTCTGTTGGCAGAGGAAATCTTAAAACAGCCTAGTGTAGACTGTCATGTGGTTATTAGTGTTAACTCTGATGAAAAGGAGCAAGCTGAGCAGGGTAAATTACAAAATGTAAAATTTGAGGAGAAAAGGAGTATCAGGAAGTGGAATGGAGCTCAGTCCTGTGTTCAAGGAGATAAACAGATTAAGAAATGGAATAAAGGGAGTATGACCTCAGGGCAAGATCCCACCCAGCTAAATTTCCAACTTGTGAAAAAGAATTAGAGAAAAGCTTGAAGCTGGGTGTGGTGTGCATGCCTTTAATTCCAGCACTGAAAGGCAGAAGAAGCTAGGGGGTCTCTGAGTTTGAGGTCAGCATAGTCTACAGAACAAGTTCAAGGACAGCCAAGCTTAAGCAGTGAAGGCAAACAGAAAGCTGTTGAAGATGTTATTGAATGAGGGGCTCATGTTCCAGCCCCAGTAAGCAGCAAAACTTGGCAACTTTGGCCTCGTGGTTCTGGAGTTAAGGGTAGAAGAAAGGGGCTGTGGAATTTGCCTCTGAGTCTAAGGAAAGCTGATGAGGCCAGGCATGTGTCAGAGGTGTCCCTGAATGGAGGCCCAGAGAGTCCATTGTGTGAAGCTGTGAATTGAAGCCTGAATTGCCTTGGAGACCCCAAGATGTTGGAGATGCCAGAGTCATGGGATACCTGCTGAGGAAAGATGCTAACAGGAAGTGGAACCAGCCCAAGAGAAAGAAGTCATCTACAGTCAACAAAACTGAAAAGAGTCAGAGATCTGAAGAGCATTTTGACATCAGACATGGAGATGCAGAGTTTGGAGTTTGCCCAGCTGGTTTTCGGTCCTGCCTTGATCCAGTATTTCCTCACTATGCTCCTTTCTCTATGTTTTGTAACAGTAATGTATATCCTGTGCCATTATATGTTGGAAGTATATGATCTGTTTTTTGATTTTGATTTTACAGGGGATTACAGTTAAGAGATTGCATGAATCTCAGAAAAGACTTTGAACTTTGGATTTTTAAACACTGTTGAGACTGTTAGACTGTGGGGATTTTTGAAGTTGGACTGAATGCATTTTGCATTATGATATGGCTACAAGCATTTGGATACCTGCAGAGGAAAGCTACTAACTGGGAGTGGAATGTAGTGGTTTGAAAGAAAATGGCCCCCAAAGGGAGTGACACTATTGGAGGTGTGGCCTTGTTAGAGTAGGTGTGGTCTTGTTGGAGTAGACATGGTCTTGTTAGAGGAAGTGTGTCACTGTGGAGGCGGTCTTTGAGGTCTCATATATGCTCAAGCCACACCCAGTGAGATAGTCTACTTCCTATTGCCTGTAAGCTGTAGGACTCTCAGCTATTTCTTCTCGATCATGGTGTCTGCCTGTATGCCATGCATTATCATCATATTCCATGATGATAATGGACTGAACCTCTGAACTGTAAGTGAGCCACTACAATTTAATGTTTTCCTTCATAAGAGTTGCCACAGTATGGGTTTGGGGATTTAGCTCAGTGGTAGAGCACTTGCCTAGCAAGCGCAAGGCCCTGGGTTTGGTCCTCAGCTGGTGGCAGCAGCGGCAGCGGGGGTGGGGGGGGGGGGGGGGGGGGGGGGGGGGGGGGGGGGGGGGGGGGGGGGGGGGGTGGGGGGGGGTGGGAAGAGTTGCCACAGTCATGGTGTCTCTTCACAGCAATAGAAACCCTAACTAAGACACATGGTCAACTGAACAAGTGGCTGGAACTGTTTGCTCAGAAAACGGGATTTCCAGGTGACTACAGTGGAGTTTGTGCTGGTAGGTCGGGAGATTTCTGTGCCATGGAACACTGGAGCAACCCAAAGCCAGGGCTGGAGATTCAGGGACCCACCTGGTTCCCCACATAGCCACAGAGCACCTTACAAGCCATACAGCGCCCCTGGCTGTGGTGAAAGTGTTCTTTTTGTGAAATGGAGCTAAAAGGCAACCTGGGACAAAGAAATTCCTCTGGCAGGTAGTTTATCCCATATCTAACCTACATCTCAAGCCCTATACTAGTTATCTAGCACAATATGCTACAACTCTGTTTTTGTTTTTAATTGTGTGTGTGTGTGTGTGTGTGTGTGTGTGTGTGTGTGTGTGCAAGTGCTATCAGAAGCCAGTAGAGGGTGTCAGGTCTTTTGTAGCTGGAGTTATAGGTGGTTGGTGAGCTGTACAATGTGAGTGCTGGGAAACAAAGTTAGGTCTTCTACATGCTTTTAACTGCTGAGCTGCCTTTCCAGCTCAATTTACTGTAGAATCTTACATAGACCTAAATAGAAATTTGAGGTAGTTGTCCTTCATTAGTTTATTCATTATCTATGTGAAAAATTCACTTGAGGCAGTGTGAGCAATACCAACACACTGGTAGAAAGCTTGGTGGTAGATATTAGAAATAAGTTCATGCAGAGAAAGACCAACCTCCCCACTGGAAGTGTCTCCACAAGGCAAAACTCTACTCCTTAGCAGGAGGGTTAGCTACTCACCTAAGCAGAGGTGCAGGCTCCCAGGCAGGAGCCTCTCACACAGGTGGCAACTGTCTTTTCTGGGAGGCTGGGGTCTGACCTCACTCTTCTTTGAGGTTGGCTCGCTTGAAAAGAACCAAAAGGACCCGCGCAAGGAAAAGAAGGAAAGGGGGAGGGGTCAGCCACTTAAAATCCCTTATGTCCTAAAAATGCAGCAGGGCCTTTGTGTAAAAGGTTTACACGGTGTGTGTGTGGGGTGGGGGTGGATAAAGAAAGACTTGAATTCTTTGTGGGAAACACACGTCTTTCAGTGTTCAGCTGAAAAGCTGATATTTAATGTTGTTTATGCTCTGACTCAGTCCTCCCCACAAGAAAGGGTTCTGAGCTGAGAGGGTACAAGCTTCTAAAGAGCTGCGTTCCAAAGCAAAGGAGAACGAAGGGATATGAAGAACTGTCTATGAAGTGAAGGCCTCCTCTTGTCCATTCTTGATTTTTCTTCCATCATTTCTCCTCAGAGACATTGCTTTAGCCAAACTCTGCATCTAGACTGTCTCTGTCATTCTCATGTTTGACATAGTTCTCATCAGAGGCCACCTTCCCTTTTTTATCCTGGGAGACAGAACTCAACCTTTTTCTAACCCTTCTCTATAAAATCTAGGCACACGAATGTGGTGATATATTGTGTTCCCCAATAAAGCTTATCTGGGGATCAGAGGACAAAGCCAGCCACTATATTAAACATAGAGGTCAGGCAGTAGTGGCACACGCCTTTAAAAGACAGAAAAATTTGCCTACATGGTGTCTACTTATAATAATTCTCAGCTGGTTAAGAGATATCAATGGAGGGTTCTTCCACAGGGAATGTTGAATAGCCCAACCCTGTGCCAATATTTTGTACAAGAGCCATTGGAAATAATACATAAACAATTTCCTAAATCTATAATTTATCATTACATGGACAATATTTTACTAGCTGATTCAAATACAGATACTTTAGAAAGAATGTTTAAAGAAGTAAAGAAATTTTTCCTTTGTTGGGGATTACAAATTGCTCCTGAAAAGATACAAAGAGGAAATTCTGCTACAAGCTGCAAAAATATACAAAGTAGGATTTCAGCTGATTGTGACAACGCCAATACCTGAAAGAAGCCAAGGGCCTTCCAGAGGTCAAGCTGAGGCTCAAGGAGACTTGCTGATATTTGGCTTTTGATTATCAGGTGTTTCCTACTATGAGTTTCTTGTGTGTTATTGTAGCTTTTCCATCATTGATTGGGCACCATTTTCCCTGTATTAAAGGAATATTTAGATAACCTGCGCTGACAGCTATGCACAGCCAGAACCCCAGTTCAAGCCTCCCTGTAATTATCGTCATTGGCAGCATCCAGCCAGGACCATCCCCAGATGAAGGAAAGTACCTTATCAGAGATACCTCTGTACTCTCTAAGCATAGTTTGGACAAAACCCTGGCAATAAGGGGTATGGCAGTTTTGTCCAAAGCTTAAATATTTTAAATGCTAGGGGGCTAAGTAATGAATTGATTATATGAAATTTAGCATACTTAGCATGTATATAAATATGATTTTATATACATTAGAGAATTTGATCATTCATAAGATGATCAAGCTTTAATTTGTATCCTAATAATGATCTCTAATAGCTTATAGCTTAGGTATAATTTATCCTTAACAGTTTACAGTTCAGGTCGGTCAATCAATCAATACATTTTATTTCTTAATTACCTTTAATTAAGATACACTTGTTTTTAACAATTTATAAGTTAGTTATCTTTATAAACTTAGAACTTAGGTTTTATACCTGTCAGCTTTAGCCTTAAAAATATTGTTTGTACTGAAGTTATTTTAATATAGAAACAGGAACTCTTATTCAAAAATACAATATATAAGGAGAGTGACAATTTAATAAATTCTTTATGGTGTATCATGAATTAAGATAAGCACAGTGAAAAACCCAAACTAAAACGGAAGAGAGGGGTTGGGGATTTAGCTCAGTGGTAGAGCACTTGCCTAGCAAGTGCAAGGCCCTGGGTTTGGTCCTCAGCTCCAGAAAAAAAAAAATTGGCACATCCACCAGGTCTTCTCAAATGGGTAGTCTGGATGCTTAAGTCTGTTCTTAGAGAGTACAGAGGAATCTCTGATAAGGTACTTTCCTCCATCTGGGGATGGTCCTGGCCGGATGCTGCCAATGATGATAATTACAGGGAGGCCTGAACTGGGGTTCTGGCTGTGCATAGCTGTCAGTGCAGAAAAGCTACAATAGCACACAAGAAACTCATAGCAGGAAATGGCTGATAATCAAAAGCCAAATATCACCAAGGCTCCTTGAGCCTCACTCAGCTTGCCCTCTGGAAGGTCCTTGGTGTCTTCCAGGTATTGGCTTTGTCATAATCAGGTGAAATCCTACTTTGTATATTTTTGTGACTTGTAACAAGATTATATTAATTATTTAAGGTATAAAAAAATTAAATCCCCTCCCCCAAAAAAGGGTGCAAATTAGGAGAGATCAATTACGGACTCTTAATGACTTTCAAAGATTATTCAGAGACATTTCCCATCTACAAACTGTTGTTGGGGTAAAAAAAAAAAATGATGAACTGAGTAATTTGTTCAAAACTTTAGAAGGTGACAAGGACTTAAATAGTCCAAGAGAATTATCACCTGAAGCTGAGAGAGAATTGGCCTTGGTGGAAAAGAAAGTACATGAAGGACATGTGGATTATGTGGATCCAAAGCTTGACTGCATTATGGTTATTTTACCCTCAAAGCATTCTCCTACAGGAATTTTAATGCAAAGGGAAGATATTATATTGGAATGGATATTTTTACCAAATAAACAGAGTAAAAATTAAAAACTTATGTGGAAAAGAGCTGAGTAGATTTTAAAAGGAAAATTGAGACTTTGTCAATTAGCAGAAAGAGACCCAGCAGAAATTGTAGTATCTTTAACTAAGGAGGACACTGACAAATTATGGCAGAAAGTGAACCTTGGCAAAGAGCTTGCAGTAATTTTTTGGGAGAGATCAACAGCAAATATCCCAAAAGGGAAAGAATTCAACTTATAAAGAGAGCTGATTGGGTTCTGCCTCACATTGTTCAGGAAATACCCATATCTGAAGCCTGAACATTTTATACAGATGCAAACAAACAAGGAAATGCAGGTTACAAGTCAGAAAATGTAAGTAAAGTGGTTCAAAGTCCTTATAATTTGGATCAAAAATCGGAATTGTATGCTATTCTGTTGGTATTAATGGATTTGTCAGAACCTCTCAACATAGTAAGTGACTCTCAGTATGCTGAAAGGGTGATCTTACATATTGAGACTGCAGAATTTATCCCTGATGCTTCAGAATTAACTTCACTATTTATTCAATTACAAGATACAATCAGGAAAAGGAGTCATCCTTTATATATAACTCACATTCATACTGGTCTGCCAGGCCCTCTAGCACAAGGTAATGATGAGATTGATAAATTATTGATAGGAAATGTGCTGGAGGCCTCAGAATTTCATAAAAAACATCATGTCAATAGTAAAGGTTTAAAAAAGGATTTTTCCATAACCTGGCAACAAGCCAAGGAAATTGTAAGGAAATGTCCTACTTGTTCCTTCTACAATCAGATGCCATTACTGGCAACATGTAACCCAAAGGGTACTCAGAGGAATGAAATCTGGCAGATGGACATGTTTTACTTTGCAGAATTTGGAAGACTGAAATATGTACATCACACTATTGATACTTATTCAGAATTTCAATGGGCAACTGCTTTGAGTTCTGAAAAAAGCTGATTCTGTAACCATGCATTTGCTAGAAGTTATGGCCATCATGGGTATACCTGCACAAATTAAAACTGACAATGCTCCATCATATGTCTCTGGTGAAATGAAACAGTTTTTTGCTTATTACCATATAAAGCATATTATAGGTATACCACATAATTCTACAGGCCAAACAGTTATAGAAAGAGCAAACAGAACTCTAAAGGATATTCTAAATAAACAGAAAGGGGTAACAAAACCCCCCAGAAATAGATTGCATAATGCTCTATTGACTTTGAATTTTCTCAATGATAATGAGAAAGGAACAACAGCTGTGAAGAGACATTGGATAATAGAAAAAACTACAGAATTAAATCAGCCTATATCCTTTAAGGATGTGCTGACCTCAGAATGGAAACCAGGATATGTGTTACATTGGGTATGAGGTTTTGCTTTTGTTTCTACAGGAGAAGATAAGCTGTGGATACCATCAAAATTGATAAAGGTTTGATTTGAACAAGAGAGACCTCTTAATTAGAAAAGGTGATAGTTTATCAACTAGCATGACCATCCAAATTAAACTTATACTATTAACAAATGCTTTTCATTTAATCATGTATAATTTGCCAAAAGGGAACCTCCCCAAAGTTAGGCTTGGGGGAGAGTTTTTGTTTTTGTCTTTCAGGAGAATAAAGGCTAAGGAATCTGAAGAACACTGGACAAATGAGACATCTCAAGAAAATGGATAAATCATCTAGAAAAAAATGTCCTAAGAAAAAGAGTAAATTGGCCTATTGGTATATCACATATAAAATTTCATAAATCTTCCTAAATGTTTATTTCTGCTCTCTAAAAACACTTAACACAAATGTTTTTTCTGTAGTCGAGGTTCAATTAAAAATTAAAGCTGGCTTTGGAGTTGGAGAATGGCTCTCTCTTTCTCTAAACCCAAGCATTTTGTTAAAAGGAAAATGCAAAATCTCTGTATCATGTCACAAGAAAGAGCCATCTGATATGGGACAGAAGAAAACCAAAAAAATTAAGAGAATATTCTATTGCCACTAATCTCAATTCTTTGGTTCTATTTTGATTCTTTAAACTTTTCATAAGGTATGAATTTTATATCAAAATTTATAAGATTTATATATATATATTTTAAACTTTTGTTATGATATTAATGGTCATATAGAGTACTAACTAATTCTAGAAAAAAGGCTTCATTTAGCTGCCTATACATGGCTTTGTGTTGGAGTCTCTATCAGTTTTCTGCAGGGAATCATGACCAGGCCTAACAGCAAATTTGAAGTCTCTAGAAAGATGATGGGGCCTCACAATGAGGATTCCACATGGACAATAATAATACCACTAAGCTGACAAACATCACCAAAAGATCAGCTTTGAACTACAAACTGCTCATAACAATTATGAGGTAGCTAGCTGAGATGATCCAGCCTCACAGACTATTTAAACAAGGACTTGAGATAATCCCTGCACTTTTGCATTATGCAGAGACTGGACAACAAATGATATAGCTACCTCTCCCGGAACTTGACAATTAACCCAAAACTTTTCTTTTCAGGATCCCCTAAAGATGCCTTCACCCACAAACAGCAGGAAGTAATCTTAAGAACACAACACCCATATTCCCAAGAGGTGAGGCGGGTAGTTTTTGATCTTTCAGTGGGATTTGGGTTTGGGATAATTTTCATTGTTTGGGATGGTTGGTTACAAGTTGTTATTGTTAATGGTCAGGAAAAAAGGCTAAACAAAGGAGATTAGATATAAAGTTCTTGTTTGAAAGAAAAAAGAGGATATAGATAAGAGGTAGATTATTGAATCTACTCTGAAAAAAAGAGAGATAGAAATGATAGAATAAAGGGTAGATTATTGAATCTACTCTGAAAAGAAAAAAGAGAGGATATAGATATGATATAGATAAAAAGGCAGGTTATTGAATCTACTTTTAAAAGACAACTACTAGTTTTAAATACTTTACATTGGATTGGATTTTTATAAATTGTATACAAATTATATATATTGAGATTGATATTGTTAGAAAATTCTGTACATATATTTCTAATCTTGTTCAAGATATTGTACCTATACAGTTTATTTTATTTATTTATACAGTTATTACATTTAACAATGTAATGCAATTTGCTAATCCTTGAATGTTATTATTACCAACTATTAGGATATAAAGAAATGAAAGTTAGTAGTTAGACATTACAATCAAACTTGTAGTCATATTAGGTGTGTTTTCAAGGTCAAGTAGAGATATATTTTAGATAGACAGGTAATCTTCAAATCCTTCAGAGATCTACAGAATATGGCATTTAAAATGTTTTAATAACATAGATTTTATTTTTTTTTATGACTATGAGACATGTCTGTTCCTGGCAGCACCAATCTACTTCAGAAAAGATATGGGCATTGAAGAAACTGCATATGGAGTTAACTTTCATTGTGGCAAAAGTTCACCACTGGGCATCAAAGTGCCCTCGCATGGACTGCTGACAGTATGCTATCCAAAATGGACAAACAGGACACAAAACAAATGACTACCAATCCTTGCCAAAACAAGTGTGGTTTTGGCTTTAGCAACAGGTGTCCTCTGAGGCCAGGACAATATGGCACCTTTGCTGAAGTGGCCTTGCAATCCGGAAAAGGTACAGTGCCCCTTTCTTTGAAGGCAGCTGAACTGGCAGTGGACCAATGGCTTCTGGTGTGCAGTAGAACAGTAACTGAAACAGTTATTCTTGAAGGAGTAACTAGGCTGATGGAGTCTAACCTCTCAATGGTAGACTGGCATTTAACAAAGGAGATGAAGCCACCCACAAGCCGAGAAGAATAGGCAGCCGAATTCCAAAAACACCAGCGATTTACAGAATTTAAAATCCTCAATCATAACTGGTGGAATTCAAGTTTATCTGGTATATGGAATACTTGGACTGAACGTGAGTTCAAACTGTAGGCCTTGTGTACATCCTACTTCATATATGAGTCTGTAGGACGAAGATGATACCCCAACATGCAGAGAAACCTCAGGTC
Organism: Peromyscus nudipes; assembly: GCA_902168325.1. Lineage (NCBI taxonomy): Eukaryota > Metazoa > Chordata > Mammalia > Rodentia > Cricetidae > Peromyscus > Peromyscus nudipes. The sequence goes on along the minus strand of CABHPH010134854.1, from coordinate 7,727 downwards.
ACTGTCCAGGCAGCTGGCTGTTTCCATCATAACTCATGTTTTAGAAGTCGCTTGTTTGCACTCCCTTTTTAACTAGGTAATATTATTTCCTTCTCAGGTCTCTGAGGGAGTTGAAGATTAGATAGTTATAGTTACAGTTTTCCTTGTTAAGAAATTCAGAAAAGAAACTCACTAAGAGGTATTAAGTGTATAAGTTTGAAAGAAATCATAAGATAGTCTTTTGTTGGTAATATAAGTTAGGATAGAAAGTGAGTTAGGTACATTTTGGACTCACCAAAATAGGATAGATAATGGAATATTTTCTCTGAATTTGTCAAGTGCAAATGGAATAGATAATTGTTGATGTATTTATTGCTTGTACATATTCTATATAGTTATTGTACTTAGTGTATATAGTTTTTCTTATATTAGTTATAACTTTTTAATTTTTAAAATATTTTATTAGACAAAAAAGGGGGAAATGTGGTGATATTTTATTTGTGCTGAAATGTGGTGATATTTTATTTGTGCTTTAATAAATAAAGCTTGCCTGGAGATCAGGGGGAAAGGCCAGCCATTTTAAGTAAACAGAGAAGTCAGGCAGCACATGCTCTTAATCCTATCACTTAGCAGGCAGGGTCTCTGTGTGTTCAAGGCCATACTAGAGAACAGAGCCAAGTGTGGTGACACATGCCTTTAATCCCAATACCAACCATAGAGACCTGGAGGTCTGTACAGACAGACAGTGACAGAGCTGTGTAGGAAGAGGAAGTGAGGTAGCTGGGCTAACAGCCAATGAGAGGGCTGGTATATAAGCCTGGGTAGACAAGAAGTCGCTCTTCTTGTTAGTTGCAGAGTTGGTGAGATAAGGTTGGCTGGTGGCTTTCTGTATTTCCTTGATCTCTCTAAGGCTTTAACCCAAATTTCTGGCTCCATGTTTTTTATTTGGTAAGACCGTTTAGAAATTCATCTACACACTTGGATCCTGGAGACTTTCTGGTCAGGCGGTATAGCTGAAACAGTGAGTTCCAGGTTTAGTGGGAGACCCCACCTAGAAAATAAGATGGAGGGGCATGGGGAGAAGAGTCAGAAGTTAACAACATGTGCTGCTCTTGGGGATCTAATGCCCTCTTCTGACCTCTGGGTACACACACACATACACACACACACACAGACACACACACACACACACAAACACACACAGACATATAACGAAAAATAAAAACAAGTCTGTAGAAAATAAAATTTAAAACTATGTGAAGTTATAGAGGAAGATGCCTAACACTAGCCTTTGGCCTCCACGTGTGCCAACACAACAAGGAGACCCACACCCATGTACACACACACGTACACAAACACACACAAATAAATAGCCATATTGTGGGAGGATATACCAGGCCTGTAAGTCCTAACCCAGCTGCTCACCAGAACCAGCTGCAGACAGTGTAAAAAACACAGATTCCACCCATTTCAGCAGACTATTGTTACAGGGCGGGGCCCTGGAATACCTGGTCCATTTCAAGTTTTTAGTGGCAGCTGCCAAGGCTGCTCTTGGGAATATCCAGATCCCATGAAGCCACAGAGTGGACAACGGATGCATTACCAGGTTCCAGTCCCCATATAACGCCTAGCACATGGTGCAGTAATGAGTAGTTGCGAACTCATCTTGTAAGTCATTACTATATCTGAGGACACCTTCAGCTGCCAAGGCCTATAATGGAGCCAAGAGGAATTGTACATAACCTTGAGAATCCTCAATACTCTCCTAGGGCCCCTCAACATGAGAGGTGGGTCTACTGAGCCAGCATGTCACAGCCATGTGTTATTGGGCAGCGTAACTCCTGAACCTCAGATTCTTCTGTGGACTGGGCCATGGGGTTAAATGACCACCAGGTTCCATGGGTCCTGACCCTTCCTGAACGGCTACCACTGACTGTGTGATTTTAGCCAGATGACTTACAAGCACTTTTTGTTGAGGTATCTATAGCCTCACCTCTCTGTCTCTCATCACCGGACTGGCAGCCCTGGGGCGGGGGAGCAGAAACTCTGAATGAAGACTTACACTCAAAGCCAAAACAAACAGAAACGGCAAATAAAACAGAAGGAAGCAAAATAAAAACCCAATGAGAAAAAAGTTAAGACAATCAACTAATGGCTGGGTGTGCTGTGCCTTTAATCAGACAGATCTCTGAGTTCAAGGCCAGCCTGGTCTACAGAGTAAGTACCAGGACTGTCAGGGCTACATAGAGAAACCCTGTCTTGAAAAACAAAAACAAAAAATGAAAAAAATAGTTAACTAAGCCCACTTAGTTAATTAAAAGTTGTGCATCTCAATATGAATTCAATACACAGAGAGTGAGTAATAAAATCAAACAACCATTTTTTTCCTTTTTTGAAACAACAAATTCATTGAGCTGTGGTTCATACACCACGCAATCAGCCCCCTTAAAGTGCATTGCTGAATGACTTCTGGTACTTCCAGTTTACAGCACACTCCTTTGTCACCACCACCCAGTTCCAAGGTCTCTCTATGGAGCCCTGGCTGCCTACAACTTGCTGTATAGATCAGTCTGGCCTTGAACTCACAGAGGCCAGCCTCTCTCTGTCCCCCAAAAGCCGGGATTAAAGACGTGTGCCACCACACTTGATCTAATTCTGGAATGTTTTTGCTGTGGTTTGGATAAGCATCCTCTAAAGTGGGTCCTCAACCCCTGGTAGGTCAGGAGATGGTGTACAAAGGTGAGACCTGAGTATGGCCATTCCATTCTGAACAAGCCCGACCTCATCTGAGAGTGAGATCTAGCAGAACGAAGCTGGATCACCGGAGGCAAGTCCTTGGTCCTGTTTTTCCTCTCTGTTTCCCCTCACCGTGAGTTCTGCACACCCACCCACTCTCCAACCCCACCCCATTCTGCAGCCACAGGGAATGATCCACCAGCCCAAGGAATATCAACTGTGGACCTGCGCTTCTGAAGCCAGGAACCAAAATAAACTCCCCCTCCCCTTTCAAGTTGATCCTCTCAGTTATTTTAGTGACAGGAAGCTGGCTAACATGCTCCTCACTCCCCTGAATAGCTACATGCTTATTAACAGCTAGACTTCTTCACCTCGAAGCCACTAATCCACTCTCTAGCATGAGGAATTTGTTTTTGATGGAATCATACAATATTCTGTGTGTGTGTATGTGTGTGTGTGTACATTATATATATGTATATATAGTTGCTTAATTTTTAACGGCAAATAATATTCCATTGTGAGTGTATGCCACATTTATTTATTCAGTTCTCAGTTGATAGATATGTGGGTTTCCTCTACTTTTTTCTTTATTATTTACTTGTTGAGATACTTTGCTCTAACTGGCCTTGAACTCCCATGCTGAAGCAGTCCTCCTGCCTCAGTCTCTTGGGTAGCTGACACTACAGGCATGAGCCACTACATCTGCTTCTGAACACTGACTAGGAGCACTTGATTGCTGGTTTCCTATGTGACTGTAGGTTAAATACTCTTGCTTGTAGGACCTTGGGTGATCTTATGGCAACTACGTTTGTAGTTCTGAGGAGCTGTCTAAACTTAAAGTTGGAAAACCAATCTCTCTCTCTCTCTCCCTCTGTCTCTCTCTCTCTCTCTTTCCTTCCCTCCTTACCCCTCCCCTTTTTCTTCTCCCTCCACCCTCCTCTTGCTTCCCTTTTTTCCTTTTTTCTTTGGTATGAGTTCTCAAACCCAGGGCCTCCCACATGCTCTACCAAGCTCTCTACCACTGTAACTCAACCTTTATGCCCTGCCCTTTTGATTTTAGTCAATCCTGGTAGATAAAAATAGTATCTTATCGGGGAGGTGATTTGTATGAATTTCATTATCAATAATGTTGACCATCTCTCATGAGCTTATTGGCCATTTGTACATGTTCTTTCCAGAAGTGTCTATTTATATCCTTTGCCTGTTTTTGAATTCAGTGTCTCAACCCTATTTAGCAGTGCACTGTGTAGGTTTTCCATAATGGGAGGCCTGATTGCATTTGAGACAACTTAGTAATCTCACATAGATTTTTATCCTAATGTGAGCTTTAATTTTTCACCTTCAGAATATTTACATTGGGGGCCTGGGAAGATGGTTCAGTTGGTAAACTATCTGCCTCAGAAGCATGAGGACCTGAGTTCAGTCCTCAAAACCCACACAAAAATGTGAGCACAGTGGCATACATGTAATCCAAGTGGGAGATTTCAACACACCACTCTCACCAAACGACAGATCTACCAGACTAAAATTTAACAAAGAAATAAAGGACCTAACAGATGTTATGACTCAAATGGACTTAATAGATATGTACAGAACATTCCATCCTAACACAAAAGAATATACCTTCTTTTCAGCACCCCATGGAACCTTCTCAAAAATTGACCACATGCTTGGTCACAAAGCAAATCTCAACAGATACAAAAAAAAATTGGAATAACCTCCTGTATCTTATCGGACCACCATGCCTTAAAGTTAGATTTCAACAACAACAAAAATTATAGAAAGCCTACAATCTCATGGAAACTGAATAATGCCCACATGAAACACCAATGGGTCAAGGAAGAAATAAAGAAAGAAATAAAGTACAACATACCCAAAATTATGGGACACTATGAAAGCAGTGCTAAGAGGAAAATTGATAGCTCTAAATGCACACATAAAGAAGATGGAGAAATCTCATACCAATGACTTAACAGCACAACTGAAAGCTCTAGAACAAAAAGAAACAAACTCACCCAGGAGAAACAGACGCCAGGAAATAATCAACAAGATAGACAAACCCCTAGCCAAACTAACCAAAAGGCAAAGAGAGAGCACCCAAATTAACAAAATCAGAAATGAAAAGGGGTACATAACAACAGACAGCAAGGAAATCCAGAGAATCATCAGGTCATACTTCAAAAACCTGTACTCCACAAAACTGGAAAATCTGGAAGAAATGGATAATTTTCTGGATAGATACCACATACCAAAGTTAAACCAAGACCAGATAAACTATTTAAATAGACCAATAACCCCAAAAGAAATAGAAACAGTCATCAAAAATCTCCCAACGAAAAAAAGCCGAGGACCAGATGGTTTCAGTGCAGAATTCTACCAGATTTTCAAAGAAGAACTAACTCCAATACTCTTCAAATTGTTCCACACAATAGAAACAGAAGGAACATTACCAAACTCTTTTTATGAGGCTACAATTACCCTGATAACCAAACCACACAAAGATGCAACAAAGAAAGAGAATTACAGACCAATCTCCCTCATGAACATTGATGCAAAAATACTCAACAAAATATTGGCAAACCAAATCCAAGAACACATCAAAAAAATTATCCACCATGACCAAGTAGGTTTCATCCCAGGGATGCAAGGGTGGTTCAACATACGAAAATCTGTCAATGTAATACACCATATAAACAAACTGAAAGGAAAAAACCACAGGATCATCTCATTAGATGCTGAAAAAGCCTTTGACAAAATCCAACACCCCTTCATGATAAAGGTCTTGGAGAGATCAGAAATACAAGCAACATACCTAAACATAATAAAGGCAATTTATTATTGCCACAAAAGGTGGCAACCCAGCAGCCATCATCAAATTAAATGGAGAGAAACTCAAAGCGATTCCACTAAAATCAGGAACAAGACAAGGCTGTCCACTCTCCACATATCTATTCAATACAGTACTTGAAGTTCTAGCCAGAGCAATAAGACAGCAAAAGGAGATCAAGGGGATACAAATTGGAAAGGAAGAAGTCAAACTTTCACTATTTGCAGATGATATGATAGTATACATAAGTGACCCCAAAAATTCTACCAGGGAACTTCTACAGCTGATGAACTCCTTCAGTAAAGTGGCAGGATACAAGATCAACTCAAAAAACTCAGTAGTCCTCCTATACACAAATGATAAAAGGACTGAGAAAGAAATCAGAGAAACATCACCCTTTACAATAGCCACAAATAATATAAAATACCTTGGGATAACACTAACTAAACAAGTGAAGGACCTTTTTGATAGGAACTTTAAATCTCTAAAGAAAGAAATTGAAGAAGATATCAGAAAATGGAAGGCTCTCCCATGCTCATGGATAGGTAGAATTAACACAGTAAAAATGGCAATCTTACCAAAAGCAATCTATAGATTCAATGCAATCCCCATCAAAATCCCTGTGGTAGTGTTGTGTTCCCCCAAATATTGTGTGACCCTAATAAACTTATCTGGGGTCAGAGCACAAAACAGCCACTAGATATAGAGGCCAGAAAATGGTGGCACACACGCCTTTAATCCTATCACCTGGGAGGCAGAGATCCATCCGGATCTCTGTGAGTTTAAAGCCACACTGGAAACAGCCAGGCATGGTGACTCACACCTTTAATCTCACGAAGTGAGCCTTTAATCCCAGGAAGTGATGGCAGAAAGCAGAAAGGTATATAAGGCGTGAGGACCAGGAACTAGAGGTGTTTAAGCTTTTAGGCTTTTGAGCAACAGTTCAGCTGAGATCCATTCTCAATCAAGACTGAGAAGCTTCCAGTCTGAGGACACAGGATCAACTGAGGAATTGGCAAGGTGAGATGGCTGTGGCTTGTTCTGCTTCTCATATCTTCCGGCATTCACCCCAATACCTGGCTCTGGGTTTGTTTTTATTAATAAGACCCTGTTAAGATTCCTGTTACAAATCCCAACACAATTCTTCACAGACTTGGAAAGAAAAATACTCAACTTCATATGGAAAAACAAAAGACCCAGGATAACTAAAAGAATCCTGTATAATAAAGCAACCTCTGGAGGCATCGCCATCCCTGACCTCAAGCTCTACTATAGAGCTATAGTAATAAAAACAGCTTGGTACTGGTATAAAAACCAACATACGGACCAATGGAATCGAATTGAAGACCCTGACATTAATCCACACACATATGAACACCTGATTTTTGACAAATAAGCCAAATCTATACAACAGAAAAAAGAAAGTATCTTCAACAAATGGTGCTGGTATAACTGGATGTCAATATGTAAAAGATTACAAATAGATCCATATCTGTCACCATGCACAAAACTCAAGTCCAAGTGGATCAAAGACCTCAACATGAATCCAGTTACACTAAACTTAATAGAAGACAAAGTGGTAAGTACTCTTGAACACACTGGCACTGGAGATCACTTCCTCAATATAACACCAGCAGCACAGACCCTGAGCACAACAATTAATAAATGGGACCTCTTGAAACTGAGCAGCTTTTGTAGGGCAAAAGACATGGTCAATAAGACAAAAAGACAGCCTACAGAATGGGAAAAGACCTTCACCAACCCCGCATCTGACCAGAGGACTGATCTCTAAAGTATATAAAGAACTCAAGAAACTAGACATCAAAATACTCAACAATCCAATTAAAAAATGGGCTAAAGAGCTAAAGAGAGAATTCTCAAAAGAAAAATCACAAATGGCTGAAAGACATTTAATGAAATGCTCAACATCCTTAATCATCAGAGAAATGCAAATCAAAACGACTCTGAGATACCACCTTACACCTGTCAGAATGGCCATGATCAAAAACACTAATGACAGTCTATATTGGAGAGGATGTAGAGCAAAGGGAACACTCCTCCACTGTTGGTGGGAGTGCAAATTTGTACAACCACTGTGGAAATCAGTATGACGGTTTCTCAGAGAATTGGGAATAGATCTACCTCAAGACCCAGCCATACCACTCTTGGGCATATACCCAAGGAA
>CABHPH010134852.1:0-12860 GCA_902168325.1 Peromyscus nudipes | reverse complement strand
GGGGGGGGAGGATGTTTCCTTGGGTCCTGCGGTTTGGTCGTCATGTTCCTACATTTGAAGCTTGAAGCAGCTCTTCACCATCTGCACTAATCCTCTGGCAGTGGCCCTGTCTCTGGGCAAGGCACTATCCTGCCCACATTTCTTTCCGTCTCAGACACCATATTATCTCCTGTCAAATTTATCTCCCAAATACTTCTCAAATAGTCCACGTCTTCCTTGTCCACCATCTCTCTTCTCATCTAAAGTGACTTTATCTCACCCAGATCCATGAACTGTCTCCTCAGGGGTCTAGTCTAGTCCGGACCCTCTCTAAGCCTGTTTTCTACCCAGCAGGCTGAGCTGTCTTTGCTTAATGCAAATTTGAGAGTCATTCTCTATTAGCCTCTCAGTTTTTTTTTTCCTGAATCACTTTATTATTTTATGTATATGAGCATTTTGTCTGCATTTATGTGTGTGTACCACATGTGTCCTGGTGCCCTGAGAGGCCAGAAGAGAACATAGGATTCCCAGGAACTGGAGTAACAGACAGTTGTGAGCTGCCATGTAGGTGCTGGGAATCAAACCTGACTCCTCTGGAAGAGCAGCCAGTGCTTGTAACTGCTAAGCTCTCTCTAGTCCTTCAGTGTTTTTAGTAACAAAATTAAAATCTTGGGCTGATTACACAGCTCAGAAGGCAAACTGCATTGCCACGCAAACCTGATGACCTGCGTCCAGTCCCTGGAGTACACAAAGGAACAAGAAGAGAACTGAATTCATAAGGTTATCCTCTGACTCGCATGTAAGTGTCACCGCTGTGCACTGCCCCCATCACCATACACAAATACAATAATAAAGAAGATTAAAATCTTTGGCCTGTTAGTTTTTACTCTCATCTATAGACTATTGGTCCTGACACTAGCCTTAGTTCCTCAGAAACATCTACCCTTTCATGACACAGACAGTTCAGTCTTGAGTCCCCACATTTTAAAAAGTTTCATGCAGCACTATGTGTCTGTAAACTCAGTACAAGTGAGGGGGAAACAGAAAGGTAGATGCCTGAATCTCACTGGCCAGCGAGCCCAGGTGGATGGATGAGCTCATGGTTGGAGACAGAGCTGACTGTAAAAGTTCAAGTGAAGGATGTGGAGATGGCTTACAGGCAGAGCACTTGCAAAGCAAGCCCGATGATCTGAACTCGATCCCTGGAGCACATGGAAAGGCGGAAGGAGAGCACCAATTCCACAAACTCCTTCTCTGATCTACATGAGTGTCACAGCACATGCACACCTACACCCACACATCATACACACAGTCAATAATAATTAAAAATAAATAACACGCACTTGGGAGGCAGAAGCAGGTAGCTCTGTGAGTTCAAGGCCAGCCTAGTCTACAGTAGTGAGTCCAGGAGAGTCAGAGGTACATAATAGACCTTATCTCAGAAAACAACAACAACAACAAAAAAAAACAATAACAAAAAGGATAAACAAAATGAAAAGTGATGGGGAAAGACATCTCAGTTTGACCTTTGGCCTCTATACCCATGCACACACACACACATACATGTTCATGCACCTGCACACATACATACACACAAGCAAGTACATATACTACACACTAAGACAGAGGTAGTGCACACTTATAATCTTCATACTGGGGAGGTAGAGACAAATCCCTGCTGGCCAGCCAGTCTAGCAAAATCAGCAAGCTCAGGCCAATGAGAGACCCTGTCTCAAAACACAAGGCAGATAGCTCCAGAGGAATGACATTCGATGCTGTCTTCTGGCTCCCAAAAGTATATTCATACATGTGCACACACAGAGAAATACACATACACATGTATAAAAAAAAGAAGGAAGGAAAAACCCCACCCACACTCAATCCTGCTGACAGGATTCTTGTGGATGCTATTTCCTCTGTACATCGCACACTTCATCACTTATTCCTACTCATGTTAAAGTCAGCTTATAAGTCATTGAGGAAGCCATCTTTGAGTTTGATGATGTCAAATGTGTCACTATCATATGTGTTCATGGCATCATGTACCTTTCCTTCACAATACTTAATACAGACATACTTTTATGTTTGTGTATTGCTTTAACATTTACCTTTCTCACTAGTGAGTGAAGTCATTTGGGGTAAGGGCCATGTTTTATTTTTATTTTCAGATTTTGTGTGTGTGACCCAATGGATTTAATTAGTGTTGCTTGCATAAGTGTGGGTCAGGTGTTACTGACACTTGGATTACCAGTGGCTACATACACCACTGAATAAAATAACTACTTCTTCACTAGCAAAATGTACTGTCGATAGTTCCTCAGAGAGGAATAATACATGTTTTATTTTCAGATACCTTTGTAAGTCCAACACACAGCGCAGGGCCCAGGCACATATGAAGCATTAAAAAACATTTGTTAAATGAATGTTAACTTCCTACTGGATAAAGTATTTCTTTCCTATGGTGACCCTAAAGTTAAAATTCCAGGGTACATGTGAAATCTGACTTTCTAAATTTCAAGGAAGAAATCTTTATGCATACCACCCTCATCCTAAAGGTTTTTGTTTTGTTTTTGTTTGCTTTTTCGAGACAGGGTTTCTCTGTGTGTAGCCCTGGCTATCCTGGAACTCACTCTGTAGACCAGGCTGGCCTCGAACTCACAGAGATCTGCCTGCCTCTGCCTCCTGAGTGCTGTGATTAAAGGTGTGTGCCACCGCCATCCGGCCCTAAAAGTTTCTATGGCTTATCTCATTTTAGTGCCTTTGTTTTACATCAAGTAAGTGATGCTAGCCTGAACAACTTGGAGGTAGCAGGAGGCAACAGTAAGAGCACAGATAACAGGGTATAGTGGTAGAAACGTGTAATCCTAGTGCTCAAGAGTCTGAGGTGGGAGAATCTGAGTTCAAGGTGCCAGTCTGGGCTACATACACAGCAAGACCTTATTTAAAAAAAAAAGTACAGATGAACTTACCCCTATGGTAGAAGCCATATAGTCTGCACACATTTCTGCAAAGTCTCGCTCAAGAACTCCATAGTAGAGACCATAGAAGAGAAGAGAAATGCCAAAGTCCATCGCATCTTCTGGTTTAATCCTGCAGGGGAAGCAGTATGGCAGTAAGGCCTGCTCTGAGACACAATTGCCTTGAATTACTGCCTGAGGACACTCAAGGCAAAGCCTAAATTTAGTTGGATTGCTCAAAAGCTAGAGTAAATGTTACTAAATTATGAACAAATCCAGTTTGCTGTTTTAATATGGTCCACAAACATCTCTTGGGAAAGCTATCACTATGAGCTGCCAAGACCAAGCTCCGGTGTATCACTGCCCCACGAACCTGGTCCCTAGTCTCAACTCTGTCTGTAGTTCCAGCATGACATGACAGGCAGCCAGGCTTTGTACTTGCCCAGAGAATCTTTCAGAGCTATGTGTTAGCAACTCCACTATTGGTAAAGGCTGGATACCAAGTAATGGGGATTTCATCAAAAAAAAAAAAAGTAACTCACTGAATGGCTTCACCTCAAATCAGCCACCCAAGCTGTCATGGCTGAACTCATCAAAGACAGGCAGGACATTTATGACCTTGGTAGATCGGAGGCAAAGACTGAAATGATCCTCTATCTGTTGCCATCTCTCTTCTGGGAATGTCTGAACTGACAGCAATTGGACAAACTATCTCCCATATGTGAAATGTGCTCTTGGGGCCCCAGGGAAGCAGGGCACAGGCAGGATAGGAGTTTTCTCTGTTCATCTATAAGTACTGCACATAATAGCCTAGATTTCCCCTACTTTTCTACATAACCTAAACTATTTACATTTCTTTTATAGAAAGCATTTATCAAACATAGGTTTGGGGGGAGTGTAAAATTAGTAAATATTTACATACATGTTACTATAGAATAGTTGTATAAGTACATATTTGGTATAATGTCAAAGTTAAATTTTGGTTCAAGCCTATTTACTAAGAAAATATAGATCCTTCTTATAATATTAGTTTAAAAACTCCAAGGACCAATAATTTGTAGTCTAGAGTCTATGAATGTTGTAGAAAACTATCTTTGCTAACATATTTTTACAAAGAATTCTATGTATTCACTCATGGTTGTAAGTTATAATTCTCAAAGAAAGAAAGATGTGCTTATTAGCCTTACAATATTTAACTCACTGATTAGTTAGTGCTCATCTTACACCCATCAACCTAATCAGCAGCATAAAAATAGTCAAGTTCTGGGCTCAACAGTTAAAAGCACTGGATGATCTTGCAGAACACCAGGGTTCAGTTCCTAACACCCACATGCAGCTCACAACTGTCTGTAACACTAGTTCCAAGGGATTCAACACCCTTTTCTGGCCTCTGTAGGCTCCTGCATGTACACATGAATGCAAAACACTCATAACATAAAATTAAAGTCAAGATCTTTAATTTGTTTTCCTCCTGTATAAATTAGGCAAGTAAAGAAACTATAGAAGAAACAACTTTAAAATGTAACATTAGCTGGGTATAGTGATGTACACCTTTAACCCCAGCATAGCTCTGTTGAAGATAAGTATTAGAGTCTAAATGAATGAATCCTAAACCTTTCTGGAACCTGTTTATTTTTCAGCCGATTTTCCTCCTGGAAGGAAGACATCTAGGAGTGTCCACTCACTCTGTAACATGGTACTTAGTCTTCTTTGTCCTACAGTGAACTTTTAAAAGTTCTCCAGCCTAAAGTGTATGAGAGGTTGGTGGCTGTGGTGAAAATGTGAATGAGAGTGCCCCACAGGCTCCTGTTTGAATGCTTGATCACCAGCAGGTGAAACTGAGGAAGGATTAGGACATGTGACTTTGTTGAAAGAGGTGTGTCACTGCAGGTGAGCTCTAAGGGTTCAAGAGCCCTTGCCAGGCTCAGTATCCCTCTGCCTGCTGCCGACATATCAGGATATAAAGCTCTCAGCTACTGCTCTAGCACTACACCTATCTGCTTCCCGTCATACTAATGAACTAACCCTCTGTAACTGTAAATAAGCCCGCAATTAATTACTTCCCTTTATAAGAGTTGCTTTGTGGGGGCTGGAGAGATGGCTCAGAGGTTAAGAGCACTGGCTGCTCTTCCAGAGATCTTGAGTTCAATTCCCAACAACCACATGGTGGCTCACAACCATCTATAATGAGATCTGGTGCCCTCTTCTGGCATGCAGGCATACATGCAGGCAAAACATTATATACATAATAATTAAATAAATCTTGAAAAAAAAAAAAAAAGAGTTGCCCGGTCATGGTGTCTCTTCACAGCACTAGAACAGTGACTAAGACAAAATCTTTCCAGCTATAAATTAAAACATGGTCTTTAGTCACTACTGTCCCAGACATGGAACTAATTTCTTTTCTTCCCCTTTCCCCTTCTTCAGTACTGAGGATTCAACTTTGCCCATCTAGACCTAAAGTTCTATCACTAAGCTACATTCCCAGCCCATTTTTTATTTTTAATTTTGAGACAAGATCTGGCTTAAGTCACCGAGACTGCCTAAGCAGACACTGTACTTTCAATGCTTCTGCCTGAGCCTATTGAGTTACTGGGAATACAGAAACACATCCCCAGGCCTAGCTTGGGACTCCTCCTGATAGAGAGCCCACAGTCAATATTACTTCATCTAGATAACCACATTTCACCCTCTTCTGGACTACTGACTCACTGTACTCTCTGGTCTCTAAGTTCAGGACTGCTTGACTTCTGTATCATCTGTGGGTAAGAGGACCTGTAAGCTGGTTTCTAGAAGGATCATGACAATAGGAAGCAACAAACCCTCGGGTGAAGTTTGCTAGTCCCTGCTCTAGCCAGGCAGAGTAGTGTACAAAGATGAAAACTATTCTTTGGGGATGGAATTATGGACAACTGGTTATTATGTTTATTCCTGTTATGCTTTTCAAGTGAATACCAATTTTTGGAAAATATAAACAATGATTTGGGACTCTGACCTTTGTCTGTATCCAGACATTCAATGTTTGCTGCCAGCAAAACAGCACAGAGGGCTGCCACCTGTACCCATGTTCTCTTTTTTAATACCCAGGACTTCCAGCCATTCTCCCCTAAATACCAGAAAAATGTAAAAGCAAAGGGTACTCACTTGAATAATAAGTTAAGACCAAAGAGGGTAAACATGACAGCCATGTAGCCAACAATGCCAGTGGCATAGCTGATTTTATAGATTAGGAGGAACCATTTATAAACCAACCTGGTGGAAGAAGATAAACAGTTAGTATAGCTGGTACAGAATGGTGGCCTCAGAGGCCACTGAATCACCAGAACCCCTTCTTCTCACATCAATGGGGCATCAGGTTCAATGCTCAGGATTTATTGGGCAACTTTGGTTACTGTCAAAAGCTGTTTACATCCTCAACTGCAGAAATGCCCCCCTAAATCATCATACCCCTAAGAATGCTTTGTATCTTCCTGGACCAAGAAAAGGGATCCCTAAAAGTAAGTCTCAGTCTCAAGCAAATAAAAGACACAGCTGGCCTAAGCTACCTCTGCCCTCTCAAATTAAAGTTAGTTGGGTAAGGAAGTAAAAAGACTAAGAACCTTCAGAATACAACATGCAAAAGCTTGCTATTCTTGTCAGAAAAGAATCCAGGGGAAGATGAATCAGAGACAGAACTGGTTAAGTTTGTACCTGGGTCTGCTTAGTCTGACTGCAGCTTTGCTCCTATCCATGAGGCCAATCACACTAGGAATGATGCCTCATGAATATGATTCTGAAATGACATGTTTTGTTGGATAGTAAATGAAGAAGGCACTCCAACGGTACCCCTGATTTGATGTGTATGCTTTGTTTTGGGGAGAGGGGAGAGTAGGGTTTTTCACATCCTTGAGAGTAAACAGTGACAAGCAATGTGGAACTCCAGCTGGATTCAGGAAGGAGAGAGTCTCTGTATGAACCAGGCCTCTGTAAATGCTGCAGGTGGTCCCTGATTCCAGCAGTCACTGTGCTGGATAGTATTACGTCAACTTGACACAAGCTAAAGTTATCAGAGAAGAGGGAAACTCAACTAAGAAAACGCTTCCATAAGATTGGGGCTGTAGACCATTTTCTTAATTAGTGATTGATGTGGGAGGGACCAGCCTATTATGGGTGGTTCTATCTCTGAACTGGTGGTCCTTACTTCTATAAGAAAGCAGGCTGAGCAAGCCATGGGGAGCAAGCCAGTAATAAGAACTCCTCCATGGCCTCCACGTTTCTGCCCTGTTTGAGTTCCTGTCCTGACTTCCTTCAATGATGAACAGTGCTGTGGAAGTGAAAGCCAGATAAACCCTTTCCTCCCCAGCCAAGTTGCTTTGGTCATGGAGTTTCACCACAGCAGTAGAAACCCTATCTAAGGCAGTCACTAACCATTCTATCTGAGAAAATAGCAAATGAGCAGCTTAGTAATTTGCTTGAATAACTAGCACAAGCTTTCTTTCTTCCTAAGAGCTGACTTACTACCTCTCTGCTGGACCCCAGGATGGACACTTAGGTTTCTGCCTATGCTTCCCTGCTCTGTCCAAGCAGGCTTCTCAGGCTAGGGAAAGGCCCCAAGCATCTTCTAGTGTTGCACTAAAAACCACACACAGCTATGCAATCCAAGATTTACATAAGGGAAAGAGACAGCAGAAAAGACATGGAATTTTAGATCTTCTAATACTTAAGACTAATAAGCTTTTTTATTTGATGAGTCATATATTTCTGAAATAAGCTCACTTCTTTTCATAAATGATAAAGCAAATGACCTTTCTCACTGTGGTATAAAGAGCCTATTTCTTGTAATAGACTTGTTAAAGTTAGATGAATAAATAAGGCCATTTATGAAACTGGAAAGCACCATCAATGTTATTTACTATTATAAAACAACCTTCTATATTATTAACAATATTTTAATCATACTGTTTGCCACTGGTAATTTTATGTATCTGTGGCACATGTGTGGAGGTCGGAGAGCAACTTTGCAGAGTGGGTTCTCTCCTACCTTTACTTGGGTTCTGATCAAACTGGTCATCAGGCTTAAGCAAAAAGCATCTTTACCAGATGAACCATCTCACTATATGTAACCTAAGCTGTCCTTGAATTGGTTCTCTGCAGCCCAAGGCTGATCTCAAACTCACAATCATATCTCCTTGAGACTCAGGCCTATATCATCATGTCCAGCACTTGGTCACTCACATGTGATAGTGTGCTTTAATTGTGGAAAATCATTTCATCTAAGGTTGAGCATTTATCACATTTTTAGGGATGAAAAATTCAAGGCTCAGAAAGGTAAGGTCCCGCTGTTCACAAGTTACAATGCTGGGTATTCCAACTCCATATCCACCTGGCCTAGATCCGATGCCTTCTCTAATGGCCTAAAGAGGTGCCAGGGAAAGGCTTCTGAATCACCATCTTCATTCTCACAGTGAAATCCGGAAGATCAGAGAAAAATGTGTAGTAAACATACGAAGCACACAAAGAGCAGTCTGCAAACTGGGAGACTTTGGGTCAGGCTAGGCAGCTCCCCTGGTAGGCTTAAGCCCATGCACACCTCTCATGGCACTTACCAAATGCACTCCAACAGGTGCTTTCTCGACCCTCTCCTCCATTAAACCGAGCACTCCTTGAGGGCAGGGACCATGTCTTATCCAGCTCTGTATCCCCAGCGCTCACCAAAGGGCCTGGCACATAGCAGGTGCTTGTTGAATGAATGAATGAATGAGAAAAATATCTTTTCCTGCCAGGTATGGATCTTAAAGGACCTCACAAGCTGGTTGGGAGGATTAAATAAGAAACACATTTGGATAAAACAAAGAATTATAGAAACAGTAGCTTTGTTACATAAGAAGAAAGTGCTATTCATTATAAAACTGCAACTTTGCTGATATTCATTCATTCAACAAAAATTCAGAGTAGGCTAATATGTGCCAGACCCTGTGGCAAGGCCTGGATAGGATATACAGTAACCAGCACAGTGCATATGGGAAGACAGATACTCAAAGTAACATCTTGTTGTAAATTGTGATGACTTCAGTGATGGCAAACTACAGGTCTTAATAGAAAACATAACAGAAAATCTAATTTAGAAATGAGAGAAGGGTTCACAGGAGAGAAGGATACTTAAAATGAGACCACGATGATCACAAAGGCTTCTTTTGTGTGCTTTTAACACCAGCAGATCTGGATGTAGAGCATCAAGTGAAGGACAGGGAAATATCTGGAATTCTGAACCTGTGGCTAGGGGAGTGGGTCTCCCAATCAGCTTGTTTTAAAGAGGCCCTGCACCAACTCATTTTAGCAGACAAAAAAAAAAAAAAAAAAAAAAAAATTTAAAAAGGCTTTTTGTTTTTCATTCTAAACCCATCTTCCTCCCATGCTTTCCAACAGATTCACTTCAAGAAACCCAGGTTTGGGGGCAGGAGAGACAGCTCAGAGATTAAGAGCGTTTGCTGCCCTTGCAAGAGATCAAGTTCCTACATGGCACTTGAACAGAGTCTATAACTCCAATTCCAGGGGATCTGATGCCCTCTTCTGGCCTCTATAGGCAGCACACACATGCATGCGGTACACTTATATACACACAGGCAAAACACTCAAATGAATAAAAATTTTAAAAAAAATCTTAAGAAGAAGAAAAAGAAGAGGAGGAGGAGGAGGAGGAGGAGGAGAGCGAGGGAGAAGAAAGAAGAAAACCAGGCTCTTCTCCTCTACCTACATTCTCACCTTGGTGTTGTCTGTACTAGAGGTTTCCGTGTGGCTCGGAAGGTGACGAAGGCTGTGACAGCAGAGAAGAAGATCCAGATCACCAAGAACCTCCACCAATGCAGCTTCACTGTGAAATAGAGGGGAACAACCCACATCTGAAAGAGGGTCACCATCTGAAACACAAACACAAGCACTTCAGCTCCAGCCTGCTCCCTCTGCAGGCCCCCGTCCAGAAAGCTGCGTGTTTAGCCCATCTTCTCTTACATTTCCAATTTTGTTGTTGTTTTGAAACAGGTCTCATGGTGTATCCCTAAGCAGGCTTGGAACACACATGGATCTGTCCACCTCTGCCTCCTGAGGGCTGATATTAAAGTCATGTGTCACCACATCCAGTCACACTTCAATTTTGTGTAAACCCAACTCCACTAGTGTCCTCAAAATTTGAAAGCTGGCACTATGCCTGACTCTCCCACTTTAGCCTTCATTAAACATGTCCTAGACGTAGTCTTTCCTTCCATTGAGCTCTTGCTGTCTCTTACCCAGCTTCTCCAACTTCTTTGTTAGTTCCTCTATACCTAGGAGGAAAAATGGAAGACACCCCTGGTGGGACCAACTGACCTCATTCCCTATGCTTTAAGTCCAGTTGTTCTCCTTGGGTACAACAGCCTTCCTGCCTCCCTTCCTGCTTTTCAAGCATCTGTAGCCTTTGGTCTCCTTTCCAATCAGAATGAGTTATGAATTCCTAGTTCCCCAAAGCATTTTCTTTTCCACCATCACCTCAGTGCTTCTCGGTTAGTGACTAGGCCATATTCACCTATTTACTGCATACAATACAATGCAATGCCAGGGAACTGGTGCATAAGAGGTATCAATCAATTTGGACAAATAAATTAAAAGCAAAGCAAGAATAGACTGAAGTAAAATTCCCTAATAGAGAGGCCCATTTTTGTTTCAGGAGTGCCTATTTGTGGAATCTAATGGCACAGGCCTGTGGTTTCTACTACCCAGGGGGCTAGAGCAGGAGGATTGCTAGTTCAAGGCCTGTCTGAACTACAGAGTGAGCTCAAGACCAGCCTAGGCAACTTTGTGAGAACCTGTCTCAGAATAGTAAAAACAGGTCTGAGGATATAAATCTAGCTCAGCAGTAGAGTGTTGTTGAGCATCTGAGAGACCATAGGTTTGATCCCAGTACCTCACCACCCCCACCCCAATGTTTACCTTCTTTCCCTCTTTCAGAGAATTACCTTATATTTGTCAGGTGAAGAGTACAAATGCACAAAACAGTTCTCACAAAAGAGCATGGTGGTGCACGCCTTTAATCCCAGCACTCGGGAAGTAGAGGCAGGTGGATCTCTGTGAGTTTGGCATTTGAGGCCAGCCTGGTCTACATAGTAAGATCCTGTCTCAATAAATAGATGAATAAATTTCCCTTGGGAATTTCTAGACTTGAAATATAAGCCACATATATAATTTATATTTTGTACATTTAAAAAAAGAAACAAGTGATACTTTTAATCATATATTTTATTTAACTCAATATACCTCAAATATTCCCACATGTAAAAAATACTTCAACATATACAAAATATTAAAGTTACTATTAGTGCTAGGTAGTGAATCCAGACAAAATATTAAAGTTACTATTAGTGCTAGGTAGTGAACTCAGGGCCACAGCCTTGTACATGAAGTACATTGTACTACTCGTGAGAAATATCCCCAACCACAAAATGCTAAAATCATTAATACAATATTTTACTTTTTTTTTAACTTTGAAATTAGATGTGTATTAATAGCACATTTCATTTCAGTGAACCCAGGGATCAACCTGTCTCCATCCCCAGCTTTGGGATTACAGAAACATGATGGCTTCTATTTGGATGCACTGCCCACTGTAGCTGCGTGGAGCTTCGAGTTTATAGTCTTCTATGGTAAAAAAATATCTAGTTGGTTTTTATCTGTGAGGAATTCTTTTTTGTTTTCTTTTTTTTTTTTTTTTTTTAGTTAGTATACAAAGTAATGGGTTTCATTATAACTTTTCTTTTTTCTGAGGGTCTCATTTATCCTGAACTGAACTTGAACTCCTTGTAGAGAATGACCCTGAACTTCTAATGCTCTTGTCTTCACCTCCCAAGTGCTGGGATTGCAGGTGGTACACCACTACACCTGCTCTATGGGATGCTAGGAATGGAACCCTAGATGTTGCACATGCTAGGAACTGTTCCTGCCCCCTTTGAGCCATTGTTCTTATTGCCTTCATTTGTGTGTATGTGTGTGGTCTATCCATATATGTGTGCAGGTGTATTCACCTGTGTCTGAACATGTGGAAGCCAGAGACTGGCATCCAGTATCTTCCCCTATCTTCTCCTCTGCCTTATTCATTGAGACGAGGTCTCAATGAAGCTGGAGCTCACTTTTTTGGCTAGACTGGTTAGTCAGTGAACCCCAGGGATCCACTTGTCTCCATATCCAGCTTTGGGATTACAGAAATATGAAGGCACTCCTGGCTTCCATTTGGATGCTAGGGATCCAAACTCAGATCCTCATGCTTGCTCAGCAAACACTTTACCTTTTGAACCACCTTCCTAAGTCCCTGCTTTAGTGTTTCAGTATTATTTTAGAGATTAGGACAGAGAGGAGCCTGGCCGTAGGCACACGCCTTTAATCTCAGCCCCCAAGTGGCAGAGGCAGGTAGATATCTGAGTTTGAGGCTAGCCTGGTCTACGAATGAGTTCCAGGACAGCTAGGGATACAGAAAAAAACACTGTCTCGAAAACAAAAAACAAAAATAAAACAACAAAAATCCCAAACAAACAAAACAAAAACAACAACAACAAAACAAACACTGGGAAAAGCCAAGAAAAGACATTGTACCAAACAACCACAGATAAAACTAGGGGATGAACATCTAGGTTCATACTAAAAGTGGGAAGAAGGGTCTCTGTTCTTCACATTGCCTGCTTTAACAGGCTCATTGGGACTGCTTACAAAACAGTAGACCCAGAGATTTAGCAAAGAATCAAACAAATCAAAAGGTCTGGCCACATTATCTTCTGCAAAAAGGAACAGGAATCTTTTCTGGGGATCTTTCAGCTTTTTGAAAAACTGGGATGTGGTATAAAAACAACCATCCTGTTCTTAGAGACCAAGATAATTTTAAGTTTTTTCTGTTGAAATGAAGATATTTATTTAGCAACTTTTGCT
>CABHPH010134851.1:13098-24425 GCA_902168325.1 Peromyscus nudipes | reverse complement strand
CCTCAGTTTTCCTATGGACCACCTTTTTGGTTCAAGGAGCACCAAGTGAGAATTTCACAGAACTTCTCATGGCCGAAGTCTCTCTGGGGTGTGACTGGGGTGTGACTCCCCCCCTTGGGCTGTTCCCACTGGCCAGGCAGCCCCCACCTGTGGAAGCTGTCCACCATCTTGAGTTGGCCTCGCAGTTCCTTCTTGTTCAGATGGTCCAACATCCGAGCATCGACTAGTGACTCCATGAAGTAGCTTCGGTACTGGGGCAACCCAAGGCTGGGCAGCCAGTCGTTCCCCACCCACTCGTGGTTCATGTCGCCATATGCCAGGATCTGGGGCCATGGGCAGGTGAGGGAGGGGGTCAGACCCTCTTGCCCCTTCCCATTTGTATAGGGAAAGGATAAAGTTCAGTCCCCACCCCAAGCCAGTTTTCTCCCCACCACAGAGCAATCTGGCCTCACTGCTGGAGACAATGGACCAGCTCAGGGTCTCATGTAGCCCAGGCTAGCCTCAAATTCACAGTGAATTTTTAGGATAGTCTTGAACTCTAGCTCTTCCTGCCTCCACTCTCTTGAGTATTGGGGTTACAGGTGTGCACCCCCATTCCAAGTTGGTGCTGGAAGCTAGGACTGTATTATAGGCAAGGACTCTACCAAATGACCCCCAGCTCTGCAGGTCTGCGCCCACTCAGCCCAAACATGACTACCCCTGGAAAGTCGGGACTCCAACACCCAGAGACCATCACTCCTGCAACACCCAGAAAATACTCATCCAACAGTCCAGTTCAGGACAAGACTAGGAGATAAGCCCAAGTCTTTCTCAACTTTAGGGCCAGGAAACAGACCACAGCCCAACCTGGAGCCTCCACCCCTGGCAAGCTCAAGTCAAGCATCTGTCTCTCTCTTCTCCAGGCCACAGTGTACTGTGTCCTTCCCAAGTCTCACTCGCCTGGCCCACCTCACAGCCACCATAACTAGCATGGCTGACACTTGAGCCACTGAATCTTCCCCAACCCTAACACAAACCCATCACTGCCCAGAAGCTCCCTTCGGTTCCAGCAATCCCATACATAGTCCCCAGCTCCCAAGCAACCCCCCAACCATGGAACGGCCCGTGCACCGGGCTGGAGGTGGACACTGAGGGCTTCCATTTTGTCCCCCACCAAGCCACTAGGAACTAGTCCACAGCTGAGCTCCAAGCTGCAGCCTTTCCCTCCTGGGCAGGGACTTAGAATGTTCTGGCAAAGGGTGGGGCACAGGGCAAGAGAAAGAGCATGCAGCATGCACAACTTGTCCATGCGAGCAGCCCGCCCTGCCCTACCTGCTCCCAGCTGATCTCCTTGGTCTCCTGACCCGTTAGTGGGAAGAGGGGGAGAGAAGGGTGGGTTAAGGGGACAGGCAGAGGAGAACAGAAGGGACAGACGATGGACGGACAGACTCCTCCCGGCCCCCACACTCAGCAGGAATAGTGCCACCCCCAGGGCCACCAGCAGGAGGCACTCACGGGTTTCGTAGCTGCTGTTGTCAGGGACTCCATCTCCTCATGTGTCATCCACACGTTTCCTGTGGGCTGAGAGGCGCCAGGTGTTATGGAATGGGAGATGACACAGAATACAGATAGATGGTCCCTGAGTGCCCCATTCTGACTCATCTGTTTGGGGTTTCAAAGCTGAGGTGTCAGAGGAAATGACCCTGTGTTGGGCATCTTCCATGCTGAAGTCCCTGGCGCCTCTCAGCCCACAGGAAACGTGTTTTTTTGAGACAGGGTTTCTCTGGGTAGCTTTGCGCCTTTCCTGGAACTCATTTGGTAGCCCAGGCTGGCCTCGAACTCACAGAGATCCGCCTGGCTCTGCCTCCCGAGTGCTGGGATTAAAGGCGTGCGCCACCACCGCCCGGCCATGCTGAAGTCTTAAGAGTTGGGACCTTGGGTCCAGCAAGATGGCTCAGCAGATAAAGGTGCTTGCCGCCAAGCCTGATAACCCAAGTTCTATCCCACATGGTGGAGAGAGACCTCTGACCTTCACACATGCTCTGTGGTAGTCACACACACACACACACACACACACACACACACACACCACAATAATTTCGGGGCTGGAGAGATGGCTCAGTGGTTAAGAACATGTGTTGTGCTGGGTGGCGGTGGCACACGCCTTTAATCCCAGAACTTGGGAGGCAGGGGCAGGCGGATCAGAGTTAGTTACAGGACAGCAAGGGCTACACATAGAAACACTGCTTCAAAAACAACAACAACAACAAAAAGAACCTAAGAGACAGACATACAGAAGCATGGCAGCAAAGGATTTACAATAAAATTAGACATAACTCTTTCCTTTCTTTTCAGTGCTCAAGTCAAGACTGAACCTCCTACCCTGAGCTTGCTAGGCAAGGGCTCTAGTGCTCTTGCTGGGCACTTTTTTCACTTTCAAAATGTTTAAAATAACATCTATTTTGTGTGTGTGTGCCATGGCATTCGATAAAGGTCAGAAGACACTGGATGCGCTGATTTCTTCTTCTCCCACGTGGGTTCCAGGAACTGACTCAGGGGGTTAGCCTTGGTGGCAAGCACCTTTACTCACTGAGCCATCCTGCACATCCTCTTTTTTCCTTCCAGTATGAGGCCAGGTTTCACTAAGTAGCTGACCTTGAACTTACTCAGTAGCCTGGGCTGGCTTTCAGCTTGCTATCATACTGCCTCAGACACAGGTACCAATAACTATCTGTCCCTTTGGATCTCTGGGTTCTAGGCCAGTCTAGTCCCCATAGTGAGTTCCAGGCCAGTCAGATCTACATAGTGAGATCTTGTCTCAAAAGAAAAGAAAAAAGAAAACTATGCATTTGGGGACGGTTCCTCGGAAGTGGTGAAATCTCCAGGGAGGGAGTCTTGAGGGGAGGGGTAACAAGCCAGTAAGTCCCTGAAAGAGATGTCCCCAGACGAAGGAACTCATGTAACCCACCCATGACACATGGAAGTAGTGCCCATGGGGAACGGAGCCAATGGGCCAGGATTGGCAGCCAACGAGGGAGAGCCGGGCAGCAGGGCAGGGAGTGACAGGCACTCACAGTGCGGGAGGAGGCAGGTGCCGAGGGCGACGTGAGCGACACCATCTCCTGAATGGCAAGGCGCAGCTTGAGCCTGTGCAGGGGATTGCTGATGCCGATCTCCCGCTGGATCTCCGTGTCTGACAGGTTGGCCATGATGGCGCCGCTCTTGACATTGGCCCTGCAGGCGGCCACGTACCACGCAGGCATGCCCACCCAGAGCTGAGGCCACGGGAAGGCGAGAATGTGGAGGAGAACGCGGAGAGAGAGACAGATGGGGAAAGTTCGCAGGCGAAGAAACAGAAGCGGCAAGACAGAGGCACGTGGGAGAAGAGAGGGAGAGGAGGGACGAGCACAGACAGGACAGATGGAAAGACAGACGCGAGGCGGCGAGACCCGGAGAGACAGGGAGAGGACAGAGGTGGGAGGAAGAGGAGGTGGTTTCCCTCAGAGCCTCGGCCCGACCTCCCCACCCACCCCACTTCTGGGCTTGTGTAAGGCAAAGCCGACCAGCCCTGGATAGCGCAGCTGTGGGAGGCTGAGGATAAAGGCCTGGTACAGCGGCTCAGGCTTGTAATCACAGCACAGGAGAGGCTGAGGCAGGAGGGTTGCCACCAGTTTGAGGCTCCCCTGGGCTACAGAGTGAGACTCTGATTTAGTTACAAAAGAAATTGAAGTGGGGGGTTGGATTAGTACCTCTACACTAAGGGTCATTTCAGCGTCAGATTACCTCCAGCCAGGAGACCACCGTGGGGCCGTCCCAGGCAGCGAAGGGCAGGCCCTGGCGACAGGCCTCTTCCAGAAGTTCGTGCCTAGCAGAGAAGGTAGACAGGAGCTGTGAAATCTTCCCCTGTGCCTCTCACACACAATGAAAGCATCTTGAAAAGCGGCCAGAAGGTGTGACTCTCTGCAAACCCACCTTCCCCACCCAGACAGCAAATCAACAATGATGTTCCCAGATCCAGGGTCACAGGTCACGGCCTCTGCTCCTAGCATTTAGTCTCAGCAGTGTCCACACCCACCCCACACCTTGTGGACACTCACTTCCTCTTGTTCCTCCTGTCCTTGTCTCCTGGGCCAGTCAGCTTGGAGAGCCCCAGAGGGTCAGTGGCCAGTGTTTCATCAGAGGGTGTCCCAGCTGGAGGCAAGCAAGCATCAAGATTAGTGAAGCCTTGGGTCTGGGGATGTCAGGGGAGTGTGGTGGCTCACACCTATCATCCCCAAGCATCACCAGCTCAAGGCCACTCTATGCTACAAAGCAAATAACAGGTCAGTCAGGGTCACATAACAAAACCAAAACCAGGGTTTGGCATGCTGCCGCACACCTTAGATCCCAGTTCTGTAGGCTCAAGGCTAGCCTGGTCTACATAGAGAATTCCAGGATACCCAGGGCTACATACGGGAAGTGGAAGGAGAGAACTGACTTCACAGAGCTGTCCTCTGACCTCCTTACAGATCAAGAACACACAGAGAATGATAATATAATCTTTTAATTGTAAAAAAGCAGGGGCTAGGAATAAGGCTTGATGGTAGAGAACTTGTCTAGCATCCATGAGGGCCTAGGTTCAATTCCCAGTTCAATTTCCAAAAAAAAAAAAAACTACCAAAAAAAGAAAGGAATTTTTTTAAAAGGGGGGCGGGGGGGGGGAGAAAGGCAGGGAGGGAGGAGAGGAAGGTTGGCATTACAATACTTACCCAGAGAAGTACTTTCCCGACCTGGGGGTCCCATCCGGCCCTTCTCTTTCTTGCCAAAGAGCCGACCTATGGATGACTTGATGCTCTTCTTCTTGGGGGCTTTGTGGAGGGAATCTGGGGTGCCCTCACTAGAGAGACAAGACAGAGCCTGGGATGGACACCATCCCCCCAAGTCTTTGCCCCATCCCCATTCTCAACCCACATCCCTGCTGACCTTCCTCGGGGAGGAGCCCCGTCTTCTAGGGACCCCGCCTGCAGTGCCAAAGCCTGGGTCATCCTCTCAAGACGGGCAGAGCGGGGCGTGGGTGGTGGGGTGTCTCCTGGAATGGCTGGGCCCTCCCCTCGTGGAGCACCAGCTTCCTCTTTGGGGACATGGTTCTGGGGACAGAGGCAGATACAGGATTAGCTTGGGGTCATGATGGGATATCAACCGTGGGGTTTGAGAGGGTGTCTACGCTGTCCCTTGCTTGGGCACTGACTTGAAGGTAGGGTAGCCTAGGTCAAATGGGGGTGTAAAGGCAGTGACCGTGGTGCCCTGGACCTGGAGAATCCTGTACAGGAAGTGGCTTTGCAATAGATGACAGATATGGAGTAGGGATGGCCTCAAAGAAAGCTAAGGGGGCTCAGGTCCTGAGAACAGGAAACAGGATGTATCGAAATAAGACAAGCTGCATATGACTCTGCCTTCCTCCAAGGTCAGTCCTCCTCCTTTTCCCATCCTCCTCTTCCTATTTCTCTTCCTTTTCCTCTTCTTTGTCCTTCCCCTCCTCCTTTCAAAATAGGGTTTCACTATATAGTCCAAGTTGTCCTCAAACTCACAGCAATCCTCCTGCCTCAGCCACACAAGCCCTGGGATGACAGGTGTTGAGTTACCATACTCAAGTTTTCAAAGGTCATTTGAAGATTATAAATCTCAAGTGTATGTGTACTTAAAAATAGTTTAATTAGGACTGGACAGATGGCTCAGCAGTTAAGAGCACTGGCTGTTCTTTCAAAGGTCCTGGGTTCAATTCTCAGCAACCACATGGTGGCTTACAATCATCTGTAATGAGTTCTGCCCTGCAGGCATACATGCAGACAGAACACTGTATACATAATAAATAAATAAATCTTTTTAAAAAATTTAAAAAAAAAGTTTAATTATAGCCGGGCGGTGGTGGCGCACACCTTTAATCCCAGCACTTGGGAGGCAGAGGCAGGCAGATCTCTGTGAGTTTGAGGCCAGCCTGGGCTACAGAGCGAGTTCCAGGACAGCCAGGGCTACACAGAGAAAGACTGTTTCAAAAAAAAAAAAATCACAGAACCATATGCATGAAGCAAAAGCAAGTCAAAGTAGGGTCACTGAGATGGCTCCATGGTAAAGAACCTGCTCCCAAGACTGGTACCTGAGTTCAGTCACCAGGGCGCACGTGTTAGGAGAGCCCCAAGTGCTGCAAACTGTCCTCTGACCTCCACAAGGAGTGCTGAGGCATGCCCCCCCACACACACACATTTCCAGAAACCAGCCTGCCTTTTGTCCTTTGGGACTTTGGGCTAAGGATGCTTCTGGAATTCACAGTGTACAAGCTCTGGTAGCTCTTTGTAGGAAGTTCTGTTTCTGACCTCTCCTACCTACACTGGGCTGGGGTGACAGAATACTCACGGTCTTCTCAGTTCCCTCACGGGCAGGACTGGGGGGTGCCAGACGAGGGGTGGAATGGCCAGAGCTGGGAGGTGAGGGGCTGGCGAGGGTGGAGGTGGTGAGGGAGGGCGGCAGTGAGCAGCTGCTGCGGTACCGGCCCAGGGAGTCAAGGCCAGAACTGGACACCCGGCTCTCCAGCTCTTCTGCACGCTGCTCCGTGGTCTCCTTCTCTTCTTGGATTAGCCTGGGAAGGGAGAAAGAAGCCGAGGTGCAAGGTGGAGGGGATGGGGAGTGTGACTCAGGACAGTGAATTGATTGAAGATTGTTTTGATGGACTGCTTGTCCATTGCTGCAGGGGCTCAGGGGAGGCAAGAAATCTTGAGAGTCAAGAAGTCACTGAAGGATTTTGACCAAATAGTTGTGACTTCTATCCATTAGAAGAGGTTAACTAAATAGTTACAATAAAGTCATAAAAAGGCCTGGGGGTGTGGTCAGCGGTGGAGCCCCTGCCTAGAATCCCCCAGTGAGGGACTGGGGTGTGGCTCAGTGGTAAAGCCCCTGCCTAGGAATCCCCAAGGGAGGGGCTGGGGATGTGGCTCAGCGGTGGAGCCCCTGCCTAGAATCCCCCAGTGAGGGGCTGGGGTGTGGCTCAGTGGTAGAGCCCCTGCCTAGAATTCCCCAGTGAGGGGCTGGGGTGTGGCTCAGTGGTAGAGCCCCTGCCTAGAATCCCCCAGTGAGGGGCTAGGGTGTGACTTAGCACTAGAGGTTTCACTTGGCATACACAAGGCTCCGGATTCAATCCCAAAACAACCAATTAGAAATCTAAAGATGATATTAACTACAGGAAGAGACAGTGTCCTGAGAACTGCTAGAGCAAAATGCTAAGATCAGGGTGAAGTCAAAGACAATCAAAGCAGGGTGTAGAAGGTCATGAATTCATTCAGTTTAGGAGCACAGATGACTAACGTCTAAGTTAGAATGTGATTGTGTTAGTCTTATTTCCTGGGAGCCCATGAAGGATGTGGGACAACAGAATTGCCAAATCAGGCACTCTCTGGAGAATCAGTGAGGGCTTCCTGGTTCTAGAAACCCTTGGTGGGTTTCCTTTGTGTGCGTGCGTGCGTGCGTGCATGCATCTGTGTGGCACGTCTGTGTGTATCGTGTTTTTGCATATGTGTGGGCACAGTGTGTGGATGTGAGTGCACACAGAGGCCTGAGGTTGAGGTCCAGAATCATCATTGGCTATCTTCTCCCTTCTTCCCTGAGCCAGCATCCCTCAGTCAAGCACAGCGTGTTGATACGGCTAGTCTTAGCAGCCAGCTTCCTCAGAGGAACCCATCTCTGTCTTCAGAGGCTGTAATTCCCAGTGAGTCACCTAGCCAGCCTGACATTTATGTGGGTTCCAGAGGATCAGAACTCCAGTCCTCAAGTGCACATGGCAAATACGTTAACCAATGAGCCATCCTCCCAGGCCCTTCCTCCTGTCAATCTTTCTGCTCTTTCTTTCACTCTATTTCCTAGCTTCCTTCCGTCCTTTCCTCCTTCCTTCCTTCCTTCCTTCCTTCCTTCCTTCCTTCCTTCCTTCCTTCCCTCCCTCCCTCCCTCCCTCCCTCCCTCCCTCCCTCCTTCCTTCCTTCCTTCCTTCCTTCCTCTTTCTTTCCCTTCCTTCCTTCTTTTCTTTTCCATCCTAGGGATGGAGCCCAGGGCCTCACAGATGCTAAGTAAATGCTCTACCAAGGAAACTACACTCCCAGCCCAGGCTGAGGCTCTGGATTACTGTGTGAGGGTAGCACCTGCCAGAGGGTTATCTGCTGCTGTGGACTTCAGGCTGAGAGTCTTGCCATATCAGGAGGCTCATGGTTATATGGAGCCCTGGTTGTCTTGAAGATTTCCCCTGCACTGAGTTGATGGTTGGCACTTGTTCACACTCTCATGTGAGTGCTGGCTCAGGGACATGGATGTGTTCCTGGGTGTGGAGTATTGTCTGGGAGAACTGCTTGAGGGCCACAGGAAAGTAGGCAGGCTTAGAGAAAGGGGTGGGGCCGACTAGGGAGCATCGGGGGCTGTGGGGACAGCTTGGCCTGGGGCTCACTTGATTTCCTTGTTGATGGCTTCCAACTGCTCCTGAAGCATGATGGCCAGTGTCTGCACATCAGCTTGCCCACTGGGGGACAGCAGCTCAGCCCCGAACATCCCCTCGGCCTCCTCCTCATCGGAGCCATCTAGCTCTCCAGGGAACGGGGGTGGGATGGACCCGGCAGGAGCAGACCGTTCCCAATCCTGTCCCTGTGGGTGAGGACTGAGGTTGGCACTTGGCTTTGCACACACTCCTGACCTACCCACATCCCATGATGCACTTCCTGTCTAGACCCTTCCTTTTTTTGCAGCATGGTGGTGGGGCCAGAGTGTCAGCTATCCCCCCCTGCAGCTGACCGATAACCCTAGCTCCTCTCCTGGCAGGTCTTTCTTGGACCTAAGAGATGACTAGATGGGTAAAATCCTTGGGTACAAGCCTGGCAACCGGAGTTCAATCCTCAGATCACATGCAAAGGTGAAGGAAAGGAATGAATCCACGGGGACGTCCTCTGACCTCCACAGGTGTTTTGTGGCATGCATGCCCCCATAATAAGTTTCCTTGTTTGTTCTTGTTTTTTTTTGGGGGGGGTTGTGTGTGTGTGTGTGTGTGTGTGCGTGCGTGCGTGTGTGTGTGTGTGTGTGTGTGTGTGTTTTCTAGACAGGGTTTCTCTTCATAGCCCTGGCTGTCCTAGAATTTGCTCTGTAGACCAGGCTTGCCTTGAACTCATGGAGATCTATCTGCCTTGAGAGCTGGGGTTAAAGGCGCACACGTTTTCTTTTTAAAAATAATTATTTGTAGCACAAATTCTATTTTATGTATGTAAGTGTTTCGCTGCGTGTGTGTGTGTGTGTGTGTGTGTGTGTGTGTGTGTGTGTGTGTGTGCATGCATGCACCATGTGCATGCCTGGTTCCCACAGAAGCCAGAAGAGGGCATAAGATCTCCGGAACTGGAGTTACAGACACCACCGTGTGGATGCTGGAAACTGAACTCAAGGCCTCTGGTAGAGAAGCAGGTATTCCTAACCACTGAACCATCTCTCCAGTCTTTCTTCTTCTTCTTTTTTTAATGTGTACCTATGTAGAAGACATAGCCCCATGTCCTCATTCACTGTTCACATTATTTTTTTTTTATTTTATTTTTTTCGTTTTTCAAGACAGGGTTTCTCTGTGTAGCTTTGCGCCTTTCCTGGAACTCACAGAGATCACAGAGGTGGGCCTTGAACTCACAGAGATCCGCCTGCCTCTGCCTCCCGAGTGCTGGGATTAAAGGCGTGTGCCACCACTGCCTGGCCACATTATTCTTTTTTTTTTTTTTTTAAATATTTATTTATTATGTATACAGTGTTCTGCCTGCATGTATCCCTGCAGGCCGGAAGAGGGCACCAGATTGCATTACAGACGGTTGTAAACCATCATGTGGCTGCTGGGAATTGAACTCAGGACCTCTGGAAGACAGTCAGTGCTCTTAACCACTGAGCCATCTCTCCAGCCCCCACATTATTCTTTCGAACTTCTTTTTTCTCTTTAACATTACTAATTGTTTTGTGTGTGGTGGGGTGGGTGTACATGTGCCC
This sequence comes from Peromyscus nudipes, assembly GCA_902168325.1. Classification (NCBI taxonomy): domain Eukaryota; kingdom Metazoa; phylum Chordata; class Mammalia; order Rodentia; family Cricetidae; genus Peromyscus; species Peromyscus nudipes. The sequence goes on along the minus strand of CABHPH010134851.1, from coordinate 14,426 downwards.
TGGTGTGCATAGAGAGGTCAGAGGACAACTTTTGGGAGTCAGTTATCCCTCCACCACGCTGGGCCTGGGCATTGAACTCACCCAGGTCATCAGGCTAAGCTGCAAATGCCATGACCCATTGAGCCATCTCACTGGCTCCACCTTATTATTTTTTTTTTTTTCTGTTGTTGTTAGTTTCAGACTGGGTCTCACTGTGTTCACTTGCTTGACCTGGAACACACAGAGACCCACCTGCCTAGGATTCTGGGCGCTGGAATTAAAGGCGTTTTCCAGCAGGTCCAGCCCCATCTTGTTTTTTGAGACACAGTTGCTCACTGAACCTGGAATTCACTATCTAGGTTGGCTGACCACAGACGTCAAAGATCCTCCTGTCTGAACCTCCCCAGAGCTGGACAGGTACACAGCACCGCCTCCGGTTGTGATAAGCGTGCGGGAGACTAAAAAGTCGGTGCTGCTGCTTACACGGCCAGGCAAGCACATTGCTAAGTGTGCTTCTCCACAGCGTTAGTCCTTCAGTGGCTCACCTAACTGTCCTGAAGCCGTGCCCACACCCTCGCCTCTCCCCTTCTTCCCAGTTCCCCCACCCAACCAGCTTCTTCTCTTCACCTGGCCTCACCCCTTCTGGGATTCTCCACTCTCCCCCATCTCCATGCTCACCATGTAAATCACAGGAGGAGATGAGATGTGCAGGCAGGTGGACGGCGGTAGTGGAGGCCAGGAGAGAAAATGGTGACTCAGAGTGATACGGCTTTTCATCCCAGAATCCTCCCTGAGCTGCTCAGATCCAGCTACCCTCCCCACCACTGCCCACACAAGCCCCTCTCAGTCTGGGCCCCAGAGGTGGCTGCTGACCTTGGAAGACTCATCCTTGGCCCCTGACCAGCGGCCCCTCTTGCCTGCCCGGCCACTGCCAGCTCCATAAGGATCCAGGGGAGCACCAGAAGGTAAGGTTGGTGCCTGGGAATAACGGAGCTCCAGGGCACTGCCAGGAAGAGACCTGTGAGCACAGGAAGGATAGTCAAGAACCCAAGGGCCAGAAATGGGATAGAGGTTAGGGGTCACAGAGACAGGCCAGCCTGGGCTGGGGGTGGCAATAATTGGACTTAGTAAGTTATTTTAAAAAGAAATTGGGGCTGGGCGGTGATGGCACACACCTTTAATCCTAGCACTTGGGAGGCAGAGGCAGGCGGATCTCTATGAGTTTGAGGCCAGCCTGGTCTACAGAGTGAGTTCCAGGACAGCCAGGGGTTCACAGAGAAACCCTGTCTGGAAAAACAAAGAAAAGAAAGAAAGAAAGAAAGAAAGAAAGAAAGAAAGAAAGAAAGAAA
>CABHPH010134850.1:14402-42744 GCA_902168325.1 Peromyscus nudipes | reverse complement strand
CACCACCACCACCACCACCACCACCACCACCACCACCACCACCACCACCTCCATCATCACCATCATCACCACCACCACCATCATCGTTACCACCAACTTCATCAATATCACCATCATCATCACCATCATCACCACCACCATCATCAATATCACCATCACCATCACCATCATCACCACCACCACCATCATCAATATCACCATCATCATCACCATCATCACCACCACCATCATCAATATCACCATCATCATCACCATCATCACCATCATCACCGTCACATCCCATCATGGATGATGACCTCCTGGTAGCTGCATGAGAGGAGTCCACTTTCAAACAACCTTTCATTTTCTGTGTACTCCAGTATCTCTCAAGATCACTTGCAGCTGGGGTGGGTTGAGGGTGGAGGATGAAGGGTGAGTGGTGGTGCAGAAGAGTGACAGCTGGACTCTCAGGTGAGAAGACTCCTTGTCTACCATTAGAGAATGACGGAAAGCTTCACTATCAATACTCCTCTATCAATATTCCTTCACTATCAATACTGTGTATCAATAGACATAGTTACCTCTATTGTTTTCCTGATCAGTGGCCATGGCTACCAGGCCAAGGCATTTTAGATGGCCATGGTGTAAACATGTTATACCAGAGGGAAGAAGGTCACACTAACATTCCTGAATGTCTTACAAATCTCTTCACGTCTTATTTTACTCAGTATCTCTTAGGTACTTGCTATTGTTAATTAATTTTCAAGTTATTGGCTTCTGGGACATAGTGACTTCTAGTTTTCCTCCATAGCTTTGGTCATTGTTTTTTGACTGAGGACTTTCCCCCATAGGGGACATTTGGGAATATCCAAATATATTTTTGGTTGTCCTTATAGGAAAGAAGATGATGTTTGTTTTTAGTAAGTAAAACAAATGTATTGGGAATGTACTATGTCATAAACATAGATGATCACATTTGTGTCTTTCTACAACATCAGAATTTATTGGATAATAGTAAGCTCACAGGAACAGTGGTTTCCATGGCAGTAACTTTGTCAAATATGCTTTCCTTGGTAAATATGGCCGAGACAAACAGGGTTCTTTAATTTTAATTACTGTTTTTTTTTTTTTTGTGTGTGTGTGTGTGTATGTGTATGTGTGTGTGTGTGTGTGTGTGTGTGTGTGTGTGTGTGTGTGTGTGTTTTGAGTGGCAGACCCTTTCTTGGCTCTTGGTGAGTTTAACTTGGGAAACTGAGGTGCCAGACAGTCATGGACACCAAACGTACCCTGAGCCAGTGGCTTCCACACTCATTGTCTCCTGCCCAAGAAGAATAAGGAAACACCTACAAACAGTGAGCAGAGAAACCATAGGTTGTTTTAAGGGGAAGAGAGAAAAAACTGCGAATGGGAAGGGCTCCAAGGGAGGAATAATGGCAGCCTGCTTGCCGCTTGGCCTTTTATGGATCTGTGGCAGAAACTATGTGGAGATTGTGGCAGTTCTTACTGTGAACAGCCAGTTTTGAAGGCACCTTTGTCTGAGCCAGTAAGGAGACCATATACCTTATGCAAACTTCCTCAGCCCAACCAGAGAGTTGTTCATTTACTCAGGGTTGTGGCTGAGGGTGCTGTGGACCAGGTCACAGTATACCACAGACCCTGTGCTGCTTCCTAAGGGAGGGTCTAACTCCTGACTCAGTGTTAACGCTCAAATGACAGATTACAGGTCACATGGCAAATCTGCCTGTCTGAATTATGGAATAGCTGTAAACAGTTAAAGTAGCAAGAAGTCTCAAAGAGACAAGAAGCTAAGGCCAGTTTTTCTAGAACTCAGCACCTCCAGTCCAGGAATGGCACCACCCATCAGGGGCTGGGCCCTCCCCCATCAGTCACAAATAAAGAAAATGCCTGACAGCTGAATCTTATGGAGGCATTTTCTGAATTGAAGTTCGCTCCTTTCAGATGAATCTACCCTGTGTCAAGTTGACATAAAACAGGACAACATACATGTCCCAATCCCATGGTTTGGTCATATAACATCGTTCACATGTTAACTAAGCCTTCTTCCTCATGGTGCAGGACATTCCCCCAAGCCTTAGAAACCTCATGAGAAGACACCTTTGCTTGGTGGGACTGAAACTTCTCAGTTCCTACCCACCACTGTACTACTTGCTGCTGCCTTAAAAAGTTGCCTCAACACCTTTTTCTCAACCTCCTTCTGTAGTTTACTTTCGGTTGCTGTGACAACCACCATGACCAATAGCCACATGGGAAGAAAAGGGTTTATTTGCCTTATGTATCCTGATCACAGTTCTTCATGGAGAGATGCCAAAGCAGGAACTTAAGGCAGGAACCAGCAGGCAGGAACTGAAGCAGAGGATATGGAGGAACACTGTTTATTGGCTTGCTCTCCATGGCTCACTTAGCTTGATGTTTTTATACAACCCAGGACCACCTGCCCAGGGTGGCACCGCTCACAGTGAGCTGGACTCTCCCACATTAATCCTTCATTAAGAAAATACTGCCACAAACATACCCACAGGTCAATTTGATGGAGGCATTTCTCTAATGAGATTATCTTCCCAAATAACTCTTAACTCATGTCAAGTGTTAAAAACAAAACAAACCACTAACCAGAATATCTCCTTTCTCTCCACCCATACCTGAAGGTTACCTTCCCCTTACATCTTTGACTATTTCTTCTCTCTAGGATTTCTTTTCTCAGCAGTCCTAAATCTTCAGGGCTGATTCTGTGGACTCTGACCTCATGTATGGGATTTTAGTGTGCTTATTGGAGGCTCAAGGTCTTCTTAACCACTGCTACTTGCTCCATACCTTGCTGTCATCAGAGCTCATTCTTTGCATCACCTAATGAAAGCTGTGCATTGACACATTCCAGTGAGTGTCCCATATGCCTTGTGGTGCTTTGAATGAGAATGGCCCTCATAGGCTCATATATTTGAATGCTTAGTCCCCAGTTAGTAGAACTGTTTGGAAAGGATTAGGAGATGTGTCTTTATTGGCGGAGGTGTGTCACTGAGTGTGAGCTTTGGGTTTTAAAAAGCCCATGCCATTCCCAATTAGCTCCATTCCCCCTGCTTCCCCGCCTGCCTCTTACTTACTTGTGGGTCAGATGTAAGCTTTCAGATACTGTTCCTGTGCTACATTTCACTTGTGTGCCCAGTGACCATGTAGATAAGAAGAGGGAATCAGATCCTCGGTACTGGAATTACAGATGGTTGTGAGCTGCCATGTGGGTGCTGTGAACTGAACCAAGGTCCTCTGGAAGAGCAGCCAGTGCTCTTAATCACTGATCCAGCTCTACAGTACCACATTACATAATGTCAAGATCAAGTTAAACATGCTTGTTTCCTCAACCACATCATTTCTTTATGGCAAACAAACCCTTAAAAATCCTTTTATCTAGTCTTCTGCAACATCGTAGATTGTTATCGTAGTCACCACACCATGGAACAGAGCCACCGAACCTTTTACTGCTAACCTACGGTGGCTTAGCACCCATATCCCACCATTTCCCTACCCCTCTACACACACAATTCTAGTCACCCTCTGTGAGATTAGCCATAGATTTACATATGAGGAGGATCCTACGGTAGTTGTCACCCTGTGCCTGGCCCTTTTCACTTAACACGTTATGTTCAGTTACCGTCAATGACAGGATTCGACTCTTCTCTTGTGGTTGAATAGTATTCCACTATGTAGGTGTACTGTGTTCTATCATTCACCAGTTGATGGATGCTTAGGTTGTTTCATGTCTTGGCTACCGTGGATGTGTAGGTTTATGTGTAGAGTCTTTGTTCTGTTCTATTGGGCTGTGTGTCTATTCTTATTCCATTATTGAAGTGTTTTCATTAGTATAGCTTTTATAGTCTGTTTGAAAGTGAGATAAGCAGGTCACCAAGACAAAACTTGGGTTTGATGGAAAGGTTGGAGGTAGCTCCAAAGTATGATGTTGGATCCAGGAATCTGGAACTGGGAACATGAGTGCATGCTATTAGGAAAAATCACATTAACACATTTCTTTTGTCCATGTGTTTTATGGTTCACGGTTTGGAATCTAAGAAGAGAACGTCTGATTGGTCTTGCTCACTGCACGCAAGTGCTTCTGGGCTATATAGATTTATGACTGACATTGTGTGGAGACCGCTTTCAACCAGTTCTGTATATTCGAGGGAAAGAATGCTGAGCAGGGAGCAGCAGTGGATTTCTGCTTGTTTCCTGCCTCAGTTGGTTCAGATTGCTACAACAAAGTATGGGAAACTGGAGGGTTGAGAAGCAACTGGAATTTGGCCGAAATGTATTGTTCCATTACACGATTACATCTTGTAGACTTAGTCTTTCATTTCTCATAGGCCCCAAATGTGGAATGAAACTGTGGAAATGCATTGTCAGGGTCATATCAATCTACAAAGCTACAGACAAGGTTTTCTCCCAATCAGAGCATGAAAATGTCAAAAAGGAAATCACCCGAGCTTGGGAACACCCAGAGAAATTGTTACAAACACTGAAAAGGTTATAAAAAGCACAGAAGCATGCAATTTTAAATCAAGCAAGGAAGTTAAATGAGAGTGATAAATATGGAAAGTAGAATCTAGTCATTAGAATTCCAAGTTAGTCACGTGCTCATTTATTTATTCTTTAAATACTTATCAGGAGCCCTCTTCGTGCTGTGTGCTATGCTGGGTCCTGGTGATACATAAGCTCTTACTTCTGTAACGCCTCCCCCAGTTTTAAACATGTATTTCTACTTCTTCTAAATTTGTGTATTTTTATTTTATAGTAAGTGGAGGATATGTTTTCAAGTAAGTGGGTATGGGTCTGTGTATCATCAGCCTTTTGCTGCTATAATAAAATAATTGACTTAACCTAAAATAAGGGAAGATTGATTTTGGCTCACAGACACAGAGGTTTCACGTGGTCCATGGCTGCGGGTCTGACAGTCTCTGAACCTTCCAAAATTATACAGTTCCATCATATGCATTCATTCACTGTTTCAATCAGAGCTCTCATGATCTAATTATGTCTCAGTCACTGGATTCACTATCTGGGGTCTAAGCCTCAAAACTATGAGCCCTTTGTGGGGGGAATACTTCACATCTAAACCATAATATTCTCCCACCCTCACATGATCATGCTTTCAAGGAATTGCAATGGAATTCATGAAATTAATTAAGAGAATTCATGCTTCTCTTTAATTACGCAGGCTGGCTGTTAAATGTTCCGTGTAGTTCAAAAGGCAGAGTAGGAAGCCTTTGGAGCTATTTCAGCATCGTCTACAGGTGAGTCTGGACATCTGGAACCCTCCACTCTTCACCCCTGGCTCAGCCTGAAGACTGGTGGATTGAACCTTTGAAACCGTTTCTGCCATGGTCACTGTTGCCATCTCCAGCACAGAACAATGTGGCTGCAGATCCTTCCAGATCTTCCCCATCTCCCCTCCCACCCAAATCCACACCCTTTCTTTCTCTCTTTCATTAAAAAACAAACAGGTATCTAAAAGAAAAAGAAAGAGAGAAAAATAAAAAGATGATAAAAGGGGCTAGAGAGATGGCTCAGAGGTTAAGAGCACTGGCTGTTCTTCCAGAGGTCATGAGTTCAATTCCCAGCAACCACATGGTAGCTCACAACCATCTGTAATGAGATTTGGTGCCCTCTTCTGGCATGTAGGCACACATGGCGGCAGAAAAACTGTATGCATAATGAATTAATAAATTTTTACAAAAAAAGATGATAAAATAAAAACAAACATGAATGGGACAAAAACAAACAGAAAAAGGAACCAAAGTGGGGGAAAAAACCCACAAGACAGACATATAAATGCAGAGACACAGAAACCCCATATAGACACAAAACTGGAAAACATAATAGATAGGCAAAAGACCCATAAGGTTAAAATAATTGCCCAGACAAAGAATTATGAGATTCCCTGCCCCCCCAAAATACTAGTGAATTCATTTTGTGTTGGCCATCTACTGCTGGGCCTGGGGCCTGCCCTCAAGTGTGGTTTGTATACCCAGTGAGACTCCATTGGAGAAAACTAATTTTCCTCTGTGGGCAGTTATCAGTTGGAGATAGCTTCTAGGTTAGAGACAGAGGCTCGTGTCCATTTCCTCTTTCAGCCCTGGGGCCCCATCTGGCTTAGACCTGTGCAGGCCCTGTGCACGCCGCCTCTGGGTTCATAAGGCATCAGTCATGTTGTGTCTAGAGGGCCTTGTTCCCATGATGTCCTCCATCCCATGGCTCTTATCTTTCTGTCTCCTCTTCTGCATAGTTCCTGAGACCTGAGGAGAGGAATTTGATGGACACACCCCATTTAGAACCCAGTGTTTCAAGGTATCTATCTCACTCTGTGCATTTTGTCCAGTTGTGAGTCTCTGTATTTGGAGGACCTAACTTTTTTAAAAAAATTAAATGTCCTTTGAACAGGAGAAAATGTAATCTTCCTAGACTTGTAATCAGATGATTTTAATAGCTCTTCTGGTTAATTGGATGATTCTAGATTGCCTTTGGTATACGAAAGGCCCAAGGCTCAATAAAGCAGACAACAATTTGAGTTCTCAGATAATTTCATTTCTGGGAAGTAGCCCTAGATGCTTCCATGGTTACATTCAAAGCAAACACAAGCACCTATTTAGCCAACACTCTGGTTTAATTACAGATTCTTCTTGATTATGACTTAAATTTTGACTTACATAAGACTATTTGAATTCCAGCTGGGTATACTTGGAAGCTATTATTTTAGGAAAAATCTCAGCATATCAGACATTTTACCAATTAAGCAAGGCTTCCACATTGAGTAAGTTCCAAGGGTGTCTTCACACACCAGTGGTGGTAAATGAAGTTCATCTCACATCTGTCTGTTGCTTGTCTATCTGAACCAGGGTCTTGCTATGTACCTAGGGTGGCCTGGAACTTGAGACCATTCTACCTCAAATCCTCTTCCCCAAGTGCTGGGATTTCAGGTGGACCCCATCACATCTAGCTCACTTGTCAACTTTAGTTGATTGGCTTGCCTGGCATGGCACATTGAGATGGAGCCTGAGGCAGAGCCTGAACACTGTAGGGAAGTTTACAAGCATGGCCAGTCATTAATGTCTTTGGTTGATAGAGGCAGACAGGGGCCACACACTCTTCATAATTTCCGTCCTTGATTCCTAAACTATAAGGGAAAATGGGAAGTGCCTCTTTTGTGGACGGAGACTAAAATGCCGCCAAGGCTTTCCAATCAGGGGCAGTCTATAGACACATTAACTCCATCCTGAAGATAGACCTTTGTTAATGTGCCTGGCAAATGGCTTAAATAAAATCTTCGAGGATTCTGATTCCTTGCTAAAAAGATAAATGTTCTGAAGTCTATGCAGTCACTGTTAAGTGTGCTGAACCTGGAAGGAAGGTGAATAAGCCTGATAGAGTAGCTGTGGCTGTAACTCAGTGGGAGAGAACTTACCTCGAATGTGCAAGGTCGCAGGTTCAATCCCCGGGATAAAAGGGAAGAAAGCCTGGTGGGGTAAAACAGCCCAGGAGCTGGTACTAAAAAAATACCAACCGTTTAGCAATCAGTTATCAATAGTACCCATCTCCCTAGGACTTTCCCTCATATCTAAAATACAGATACCAATACCAGCTTGTTTGTTGATAACAAATATTTATAACAAAGACCTGTTGCATGAGCACCTCAATGATAGACATCTTTCTACAGAAATGTGAATTACTGAGTTTCTTTGAACATTTTCTTTATGCTTCAAATATGCTTTTGGTAGCTTCAATTCTGGAAGGTAGTGTCAGCTATGACCGACTTTATGATTACTTCAGTAAAGTGACATATTCCCCCCTGCAATATTAGCAGGCATTTCCCCCCCCACCCCCGACAGGGTTTCTCTGTGTAGTTTTTTGGCGCCTGTCCTGGATCTCGCTCTGTAGACCAGGCTGGCCTGGAACTCACAGAGATCTGCCTGCCTCTGCCTCTGCCTCCAGAGTGCCGGGATTAAAGGCGTGTGCCACCACCGCCTGGCTTAGCAGGCATTTTTATTTGCACCCCCCCCCATGGGAGTAGTTAGGAAATAAACTCATTTTTACCTTTCAGACCTGGTGGAAGCTTTTCATTGGTGCTTGCATTGTCGAGTTCAAGTCTCCATCACTACTCTTCAGCTGCCATAGTGGTAAGACACATAATGAAATTATATCAGAACTGATATCTCATAAAGAAAATAGTCCCTGGGTTCAGGGAAAATGGTATTCTCAGCATGCTTTACATGTGACTCCTGTAATTTTGTGTTGATCTTAGAAAAAAACCTCTTTGGTTGGAAGGTGTTTGCTGTTATTTTAAATTGTGTGTGTATGTGTCTGTGTGTGTGTGTGTGTGTGTGTGTGTGTGTGGGTATTTGTGCAGGTGGGTGCAGTGCCTACAGAGGCCAGAAGAGGGCATCAGATCCTCTGGACCTGGAGTTATAGCTGGTTGAGTGGCTCAGTACACATGCTGGGAATTGAATTTAGGTATGGAAGAGTAGCACTCACTCTTAACCATTGAGCCATTTCTTCAGTCCCCTTTTAACTGAAAGTTTTAAGATTATATTTATATATTCTTTTGATATGTAAATATTGGGGAGGGGCATGGCCCATGTGTGGAAGTCAGAAGACAGCGTGCAGGAGGAGTCCGTTCTCGCCTTCCGCCATGTGGGATCCAGAGATGGAACTCAGGGTATCACGTTTGGTGGCAAGAGCCTTTACTGCCGACCTGTTTTGCTGGCTTTCTTTAAAAAACCCTCTGGAGATATAGGCAGTTGTGAGCTGCTGTGTGGCTGCTGGACTGAACCTGGGTCCTTTGCAAGCGCTCTTAATCCCTGAGCCATCTCTCCAGCCCCAGATGTTTCTTTTAAAATCCAATTTCTGAAATGAAAATAAAACCAGTTTGTGCTTAGAATTATCTCTAGAGGAAACTTAGCAAGGAGAACCAGGCAAACACCGATGATCAAACAGAACTGTTTTCTAGATCTCTTTAGAATTTCAAAGATGGAGCTGGGTGGTGGTGGCACTTTATTCCCAGCACTGGGGAGGCAGAGGCAGGCGGATCTCTGTGAGTTCGAGGCCAGCCTGGTCTACAGAATGAATTCCAGGACAGCCAGGACTGTTACACAAAGAAACCCTATCTCGAAAAACAAAAGCAAAAACAAAAACAAAATTTCAAAGATGGAACTTCATGTAGGGAAAGATTCTTATCAAAATGGTCTGTCTCCAAAGAGTCTTCACCACATTTCCTTAAATGTAGGAAAGTGATCTAAGTATCTGTCTCTGACTCCACAGGGGGGAAGGCAGGCAGCAGATAAAGCACAGAACATATACCCAAGGTATTCAAACACAAAGAACGCTCCAGCTAGGTCAAAGGGATAAAAGGGACTTTTGGTTTAAAAACCCTATGTGGAGGGGCTGGGAAGATGCTTACTGTGCAGGCATGGAGGCCAAGTTCAGATCTCCAGCACACATTATGAAAAAAATCTGAGTGTGACAGCTGGCATCTGTCTTCCCAATATGAGGGTATGAGTGGATCCTCATCTGCACACCCAAGTGCACACATACATATATACCATACACATATGCATGCACACTGTGAGTCATATTATTGTGAACTGCCTGACATGGGTATTGGGAATTAAACTGGGGTCCTCTGCAAGAGCATTCTCTGCCCTCAACCACTGATCCATCTCTCCATCCCTACTTATTTTATTTTTGTGTGAGGGGTTGAACGTAGGGCCTTTTGAATTCTAGCACACTCCCCATCATTTAGTCACACCCCCCCCCCCACAGCAATACATTATGCCTTGTTCTTTCTGCTTCAGCATGGATCAGCACTATGTAGTCGGCCTGGCCTTAAATTCACTCTGCCTCCTGAGAGTCGGGTACAGGGGTATACTACACATCCAGGTCTTAAACAGTGACTTCTGGTTTAACTTCCATGTCCCAAGCCTTCTGTGGTTCCTTGTTGTTCATCACAGTCTGTTTAGACTTTCCAAACCTCCTGGATGATTTCAAGGCCAGTGTCATTGGCTCCTAATTCTTACTAAATTGTCACTTCTTCCCATTGGTTCATCTGACCCACTTCCCTTTCTCTTATCTTGGATTAGGCTGAGTCTCACCTTTGGGCTTTTGTGCATGCTTTCCTGCATGTCAGGGTGTGTTATCTGTTCTTTTCTGCCTTTCTTGATTTATTTATTTTTATGTGTATGGGTATTTTTGCCTGCATGTGTGTCTGTGTACCATGTGCATGCTTGGTGTCCATGGCACTGGAGTTACAAATTGTGAGTCATCCTGTGTGTGGTGAGATTTAAACCCAGGTCCTCTGCGCAGCCAGTGCTCTTAACCGGTCCCCCCCCCCCCCGCCCCCATTTCTTCATATACTGTTTCCTGGTTTCTTTGTCCCCATCCACATCCTTTTTGTCTGGAAGCCGGGAAGTCTAGCCACCAAGTGAGTGAGTCAGACACACGTGGGTGAGGTGCTGACACTCCTCCACAGGCTCTGCGAGACGTGGGCAAACAGTTCAGCCTCTCCACGCTTTGCCTCCTTGGTAGTATGGAGCCGGATTGAGAGGACGGACGAAGTCACATTTGTGTGCACCATTTAGCATAATTTTCACGACTTAGGCATTATTCTGTGTATACTTGTTTTGACTGTTCAAACAGAATCAGATTATTAAGAAGGAGGATTGAGGCTGGAGACGTGACTCAGTCAGCAAAGTCCTTGCCTTGAAAGCATGAGGACCTGAATGATCTCTAGAACACACATATACAAAAGAGCCAGTGTAGTTACATGCGCTTGTGATATCACAAGTGGGAGGTGGAGACAGGGATCTTTGGGGCTTGTTGTTCAGCCAACATAGCCTACCTGGTGATTCCAAGGTTGGTGAGAAACCGTGACTCCAAAATAAAGGTGGATAGCTCCCGAGAACGACGCCTGAGGTGGTCCTCTGGTCTCTCTATGGACGTGCACATATGTGCACATGCTTACACTCACCCTACACACAAAGGGGGGGGGTTGCGTGGTAAGCTTACTCTGTTGTCACCCACCATGGAGATCCACACACTGCTGATACCACTGCATGTGTCCTTGTTGGCTGCTGCGTTGCTATGGAGATAAAGGTTTTTTTTTTTTTAAAGGTCTTCTACCTTTTCATCCTCCCAAATGAATCTTAGAAGGATGAGATACATCATTTTGATTATTTTCAAGATGATGCACAGTATCAGCTGGCTGCTGCTCTATTGAAATGGCTGAGCTATGATGAATTAGCCCCTGTAGTCAGCGAGGCTGGTTCATCACATAGTGCTTCCAGAGGCACTAATGGAAGCCATGGTACAGGCTACCCATGACATGGTCTGCTCTGAGGGGAAAGAAACTGGAGACCTGGGAGGAAGAGGCAGATGAGAGAATTCTCACACCGTGAAGACTGAAATGGGGCCTTCCCTGGTTCATGGTGACATGGTCTTTCTAACTCTTCATTTTAGAAAAAAGTAACTGATAATTTCCACATCTAAGAATTTACTTTTGCTGAGTAGTGTGGGGTAAGCTTTTAATTCCAGCACTTGGGAGGCAGAGGCAGGTGGATCTCTGTGAGTTCAAGGGCAGCCAGGGCTATGTAGAAAGACCCTGTCCCCCCAAAACAAAACAAAACAAAAAACAAAACAAAAACCCCAACCAACCAACCAACCAACCAAACAAACAAACAAAAAACAAAAACCACAACAAAACAGAACAAACAAACAAACAAGAGAGAGAGAAAGAAAAGAAAAAAAAGAAAAAGAATTTATTTTACAGAAATAATGAGACACAAAACTATCTAGCTATTAAGATGCTCACTGCTCCATTTACAGTAAGTACAAGCTTCCTGTGATGGTCAGTGCTGATTGTCACTTTGATGGACCCTGGAATCACCTACGAGACAAACCCCTAGACACACCTGTGACGGACTAATTACGTTGGGATTAGACTCTGGCCTTGTCTGTGGTTGGTCATCTTGATGAGGTTACCTTGAGTGGGAGGGCCACCCTAACTAAGTAGGGGGAGGGCACCATATCATGAGTTGGATCCTGGACCACATGAAAAGGAGGAAATTAGCTGAGTGCAAGTCTTCATGGTTCTCTGTGTGCTGACTGTAGATGCAGTGTGGCCAGCAGCCTTAAGCTCCTACCACCCCCATTTCCTTGCTAGAAGTGGACTGTAACCTCCAACTGTAAGCCCAAATAAACCCTTCATCCTTTAAATTGCTTTTGTCAGGGGTTTTATTATAGCGACAGGAAAAATAACTAAGGCATCTCCTGAGGGCTGACCAGCGCCATATTAGTTAAGAAAACTTGACTTAGGAGATAGCTCACTGGTAGATCTCTTATCTAGCATGAGTAGACCCTGGGTTGAATTGCCAGCACCTCAAGAATGATAATAAAAATGGCAAACCCATACGGTACAATAATCTGAAGCTGCTAAAAATATAACTGAAACAAATCAAAGAATCAGGTCCATGACGTGCCCATTATCTGTGTTTGGTCAGTTCAGGTTGCTATAATGAAAATACTGTATAGTGGGTATGTAAACCACAAATGCTTACATTTCTGTTAGAGAGGCTGACACTTTCAATATCAAGACACGAGCAGATTTGGAGGCCTGTGGGGCCCCTTTCTGACTCGTAGTTCCTCTTACTATGAACTTGCATGCAGAAGGGAACCAGTGAGCTCCAGAGTCTCTTAACTTAGAGCATGAAAGCCATTCACATTCATGATCCAACAACCTCCGAGAGCTCCCCCTCACACACTGCCAAATTAGGATTAGGGTTTCAGTGAAAGAATTTAGAGGAATACATTTCACCACAACTCTGCAGAATGCTATCAGCTAATGTATAATTAACCATAAAAATGATAATAGCAGTGATGAACTACTGAATGATAGACCTCTATTTTATCATTTCTTCTGAGGTATATACTTAAAAATAACATTTTTTATTCTTTGATAATTTCATCTATGTGCACAATGTATTTCTATCATATTCATCCCCACTCCCTCTCTATAACTCCTGAAACCCCTCTCATCCCTCTTCCAACTTAATGTCTTCTTTCTCTTTAAAAAAAATATAATCCATTGAGTACAATTAGTGCTGCTCATATGTGCTTGGGCATGGAGCCATGCACCAGAGCAGGGTCAGCCTGCCACAGACCTAAATAAAAGACTCTCCTTCATGAGGCACATGCTTTTATAATCCCTTCCTTACAGATGAGGGATTCATAAGTCACAAGGTTTAGTGATTTGGCTAAGGTCATGTAATTGGGAAATGGCAGATCAGGATCCATGACCAGTCCAATATCAGCACACACTACCAGCCACTCATATAGGAGTATGAGTAGATATGTGTGCTGTAGTTGTGAAAAATCTTCTAGGAAAAAAAGGCTAATGTGTCTAGAATTAATATATCCACAAAGCAAACGTTGTTGTTATCCAGGTACATGTATGTTTTTGTGTGTCAGAATTACCACTAAGGAAAGAATAATGGGAACTTGGATGTTTACTCTCTATATTCTTAAAAGATGCTTTTATCTCTCCTAACAATGTTTGAGATTTTTTTTCTGAGCAATTTAAGAACAATTGTGCACCCAGAAAGACAGACATGGTATGTGCTCACTTGTAATTGGATATTAGATGTAAACTAAAGGAGAACCATGCTGCAATCCACAGACCCAGAGAAGCCAAGTAACAAGGAGGGCTCAGGGGGGAGGGGGATGCATGAATCTCACTGTGAAGGGGAAATAGAATTGACCTTACCAGTGGAGGGGTGAGGGGTCTGGAAGGGGGCAGTGGGGATGGGAGCAGGAGGGATAGGTTGGGGGAGGATGTGGGGAGAGAGGACTGGGAGAGACAACTGGAATCTGGAGGAATCTCTGGGATGAGCTAGAAGACCCTAGCTAAGACTCCTAGCAGTGGAGGATGCGGAGCCTGAACCGGACGTCTCCTGTAGCCAGACAAGACTTCCAGTTTAGGGACTGGGACACCAAGCAGCCACATAACCTTTGGCCTACAATTTGTCCTGCCTGCAAGATGTGCTGGGGTAAAGATGACACAGAGATTGTGGAAGTGACCAACTAATGACGGACCCAGCTGGAGACCCAGACCCTGAGAGGGAGCTCACCTCTGAGGGACAGGACCCAGAGGCAGGATACCCCAGAGACCTACAATAGAACCAAAGACGGCTGGAAAAGAAAAAAAGTCAATGAAATGATTCCTAATGATATTCTGCTATACTCATAGACTGATGCCTAACCCAACTGTCTTCAGAGAGGCTTCACCCCAAACTGATGGAAACAGAAGCAGAGACTGCCAGCCAAATGTTAGGCGGAACTTGGGGAATCCTGCAGAAGAGGGGGAGGAAGGATTGTAGGACTCAATGGGGTCTAGGGCATCACAAGAAACCCATAGAACTAGCTATCTATTCTGGGCTCAGAGAGACCAGATTGCCTCATCCAGCCTTAATAGAAGAGGAGGAGCCTAGTGTCCCTGTAACTTGATACACCATGGCTGGCTGATATCCAAGGGAGGCCTGCCTGAATCTGAAGAGAAACAGAGAAGGAGAGGATGAGGAGAGGGTAGAGGGGAGGAACTGGGAGGAGAAGAGGAAGGGGAAACTGGTTAGAATGTAAAAAGTAAAAAAAAAAAACCCCAAAACAAAACAAAAACAAAAACCAAAAAAACCCCCCAAAAACAAAACAAAACAAAACAAAAACAAAAAGAACAATTGTGCAACAAATAAAGCTACCGCCAGGGGGCTCAGTAAACTCCGGGCTCCCTCTCGCTCTAGAGGCAATGGGTAGGGAGCTGTCCAGGTGCTGAAGCATGTGGCGTTTGTAGCTCTGCGCAGAGATTCCGAGATCTCTAGAAAGCCCCTGCAAACTCCGTAACTGGAAATCCGTCAGTGTTGGGTGCTAATCCGGAGCATAGGACTCACTGCGCTAAATTCTTTGGTCCTCTGTCACTGCAGCCTGAATCATTTCCAATATGTAAGGGAAGGGTAAGCAATTGATAGATAGTGGTTCGACATGCTTTTCTCCCTGGAAAGAAAAGAGCCACCATCAAGAAGCCAGGGGTAGGAGGGTGGGATTGTGAGCACAGAAGCTCAAGGCACAGGCGTCAGTCAACATGGTGATCAGGAATTCCTACCTAGCCTTCAAGTATTGGGGATACAACCTAGGAAAAGATAGCACGGCTGTTGTTTTAATGATTTTACTAACTGAGCTAAAGAAGCTGAGCTTTTAAATATATTTTCTCATTGTTCGTAAACAATAGGCATGTCCTTTATTTTTTCCTTTGAGTGTGTGTGGTGTATATGTGTAATATATTTGCATGTGAGGGTATGAGTGTGTTTGTCTACGCAAGTGTGGAGGACAGTGGTACATGTCAGGTGTCCTGTTCTGTCATTCTTCACCTTTACTCCATTGAGACAGGGTCTCTCACTGAGGCTGAAGCTAGGCTGGCAGTCAGCAAGCCCAGTGATGGTTCTATCTCTAGACACCATTGTGCTCAGTTGTGCCCAGAGTTTTTATGTGGGTGCTGGAGATTTGAACTCAGGTCCCCATGTTTGCACAGTGAGTGCTCTTACCTGTTGAGCCGCCCTTCAAACCCTAGTTTTAGTGTTTGATAAGAGGCTGTAAACACCAACATGAAAATACATTTATAAGATGAACTGTCTGTGGTGCTCAAAGGTGGTGATGATTGGGTTTGAATGGTTATATATTTTTCTTGAGTGTTTAAATTGTTGCAACATTTCAGAGGAAATTTCTTATCATCATATATCAGAATATTAGTGGATATTCTTTTGGACTCAGCAATTCCATACTAGGGATTCAACTAACATTTCTTGGAGATAATATGGATAACTATGCAGTAACTATTGCGGCCACACAGATGTGATACTATGAATGTTATGATGAAATATTGGAATCAACTTAAATGTTATTAATAATAGGCTAAATTATGCTTTATCAATAGACACATAGTTACTAAGAAAGTTGATTTATGTAAGCAGACAAACACAGTCATAACATTTTTGGTATTGAAAAAAATGGTAAAGAATAATATATATAGTATAGTCTACTTAGGTAGGTACACTTGCATACACATCCTGCTATACACAGAGAAGAATCTAGAAGACTATGGAATGAAATATTAGCAGAGGTTTTATTTCAAACAGATGCCAAAGGAAAAGAGAGGGACTTTTAACTCTCTTTTTGATGTACATTACAACATTGATTATACATTTTCATTAATATCCATACACTATGAGCAGGTGGCATTTTATCTTATTTAAAAGATAAAAAGAAATTGCATAAATCAAAATATTGAGGTAGATATATTGCTATTTTTTTCCATTTGCAGCTTTTAAAAATTTTATCCTTTCTAGAGAATTCCATTCTTTCTCCCCTTTTGGTCATCAGAAAAAGACTTTATAAAAAGACTTTCCTTCTCTCTCTTTTTAATGTGAAACATGTATCACCCTAGAAATTTCTTGAATCACAAAAGTCCTTTGTCAGCTGAATACATCAATCCACATGTCTCTTTTTCGGCAGTTAGCTGCTGAGGTTGGTGGTAAGTCACTTTTCTTTTTCTTTTCTTTCTTTTATTTTTTTCTTTTCTTCTTTTCTTTTTTCTTTGTTTTTCATGACAGTGTTTCTCTACGTAGCCTGGCTCTTTAGACCAGGCTGGCCTTGAACTGCCTGCCTCTGCCTCCCAAGTGCTGAGATTAAGGGTGTGCACCACCATCGCCTGCTTGATAAAACACTTTTCAAAGATCCTCAGCTGTGAAGTTTTGGATGCCAGAGTATTGGATCTTCAGGTCTGAGAAAACATAGATTGTGTGTCTATACTAAGTCATTAGGGTCCACTTTAAACTGCTGTTTGTAAATTCAATCAGTATTAATTAAACTCTTGACTTGGAAGAGGAGGGGAAATTTTGGGAAGTAAGAAATCTGGTTAGTGTCAGAAAGATCCCTGGGATCTTTCACAGATCCCCGATCTGCCACAAAAGGGATCCTCTTTGACAAAGATAGACTAAATGACAATCATTGCAGTAGACTGTTGTGGATGTTACCCAGGGCACTCTACTGCAGTTCACACACTGTGCTCACAAGATGATGTCCCTGACACATGTCAGTGTAGTGAGGGAAAGACTCACAAAAAGGGCTGAGATCCCGTAACAGATTATATGCCAATCTGCAATGTGGGCAGTGGGAAACCTTCCAATAAGATGTTGATACTCTTAACTTGCTTTTCTGTACAATATGTTCAGAATCATGTTTCAGATATTGAGAATTTTTTTAAAGTTAGAACAAAGCAAAAACCAGAGATTTTTTGTGACCTGGAATTGGCAAGTCTATCTTTTAGCCTTTCCTCACCTGTACTGAATCTCTAAAAGGTTTGGTTGAGAAAGCAGGCTGTAGTTGAAGCAACATTGTTAGTTAAGACAAAACATAACTAACAGAACCAGAAGGCATGACTGAGGCTAAGCCAGTTCTCTCTGAAATGGCAGTGAGTAAACCCAAGCTCCATTGTCCGTATCTTCTAAGCAGCATAGCTCTATCTGGCTCCTCTCAAACCCAGACACAATGAAAGACGGGAGACACAGTGTACTGAGAAGTGAATTTGTGGCCATTTTTGTATCTTTTAAGTGTCATAATTATTTTCCAGAAGTAGCTGCAGAACAAAATAATGACAAAGTAATAGTTCTCTTTTATAATAGAGGCTTTCCTTAAAATAAGCTCTCACTCTCTAGCTCAGGTTAGCCTAAATATGTAGCACAGGCTAGTCTCAAATGTATAGGGGTCTTCTTGCTTGGGCCTTCCCAGTGTTGGGATTATGGAGATGAGCTACTGTCTCTACAATAATGGATCTTTACCATGTTTTATATTATTTAATCCTCTTTATAGCCTCATTAGATAAACTCTGTTTAGAAAAAAATAGAATTCCGAATTTATTTCTTGTTCATATATATGATAAGTAGTAAGAGTTCAATTACCCCCATTTAAGTGATTCTGGTCATTAGATGCCCAGAGTTTATACAACTTTCTTCTAGACATTTAAGGATAAAAGAGGGTTATATAACATGTCTCAGATATTTGTTTTTATTTTTATTAGTGTGTGTGTGTGTGTGTGCACGCTCACGTGTGTGTTTGCATGAATGCATGTGCATGTGCAGGTGCAGGTACTCATAGAGGGCAGGAGAGGTATAAATGGTTTGTTAAAGGCTGGTCACTCCACAGCTCCTTATTTTCATCATCTTGGGCAGTCGTGAGTCTCTACATTGACCACCATTTGCTGTAAAGAAAGGCTTCTCTCTGATTAAGGCTTTAATCAGAGAGTAGCTTTTGTCTATGGATATAAAGGTATACTACATTCAGAAGACAAATTGATGCTATATCAATTTAGTTAAATATTAGCAGTAAGTTCCCTGCTTAGACCCTGCCCCTTAGTTTCCGCCTCATCCCAGTAGTGATACCCTGGGGACCAAGCCTTAGCATGGCTCTTCAGGGACATTCCAGATTTAAGCCACAGCATGTGAGTTAGTGATGTGCTTTGAGAAATAAGATACATTGATGAAGCAATACATGAAAGGGTATATTAAGTAGGGAAATACCTGAATCTAGTACAAAGATTAAAAAATAAGGTCAGGATCAATAATTCTAGTCTTTAAGGGCAGAATTATTGGTGAGTCATGAGTGTGAGGATAGCCTGGGCTACATAGCAATAGCTTGTTTCAAAAAATAAAATAAAATAGAACAGTATTAACTACTAAAGAGGCTAGCTTAGGAGAAATTTTCTTGTCTTTTTTTTTTTAACTATGCTTCTTCCTAAATAATTTTATTCAAGTGCTATACAGAAACACTATAGTACTGAACTGGGACTCAAAAATTAGTATAACTTTCTCTAAGCTGTTAGAGAGCACAGAGCCATGCTGTCCAGTGTGGATGAGGAAGAGAGTTCAGGTATATAGGCCCCTTCCACTCCCCTTATGTCGTAAAGGACTACATGATTTGTCACCTCTGATCCTTGACATACAAAATGAGAAGATTTTCATGATGGATACATTTTCATGACAGACATCCTCAAACTCTCATTTTGATTTTATTTCTATAAATATAATAAGAAATATATGTACAGTGATAAATATTGAACTCTGTGATGGATTTAGCAGTTATGTCTGATTAAATAAATTGTACAATGCACATCACACATGTGATTTCTGACAATATCAGAAAAATATATATGCTTCTTATAAGTTAAATTATTGTATGGCTTGAACATTTTTTCAAGTAAGACTCTCTGTTCTAAGGAGAAATTTTAAAACTTAGAAGGAGGTATCGTAGTAACTTGGGCTTCCAGAAGAAAACACCAACGATTGAGTGGTGTGAGAAATAGGAAATCATTCTCTGATAACTTTGGAGGCTGGGTATGGGTAGGGTTGCTTTTTTCTGAGATCTTGCCTTGATTTGCAGATGGCTGGCTTCTTGCTGTGTCCTTATTTGGCTTTTTGTCAGCCTCCTTCTCCATCTGCAACCCAGACTCTCCTTGAACTCCAGACTCTCCTTGCCTCCATCTTCTGGGTCATTCCTATTACAGGGGTGTGCCGCCATGTGCTGACAAGTTTTTCTCTAAGATTTCTTGTTAGCTTGAACTACTCTTTTAAAGTCTTTGTCTTCACAGCCATATCATGGGCCAGTGCTTTACCATATGACTACGGAGGGGTGAACCGATTCAATTTACTTTACAGAAACTCAAAGGAATAGCAGGGACCTCTGAGCAGGGGCAGGGAGTTCAGTTTGGAAGGTGGCATTCTAATGACATCTGAGTCTGCGGGTCAGAATGGCAGGGAGGAAGCCTCGCAAGGGAATTTGCCATCCTGATATGAAGAAGCCTGATCAAGTGTAAGACTCTGTGGATTTGAGGTCAGAGAATTCTCCAGTGGGCAGAGACCTTGTAGGATGAGCACATGACAAACACTATTGATGCTGTGGAATGGACCTATGGTGCTGAACATCAGAAATCCTTCTCTCCATCCTCACTTTGAGGTACAGTGTTGCATAGACGATCTTATTGCTTTCTGGGGTCTCTACAGCAGAAAAATGATTTCTTGTGTTAGAATAATTAGACTTTCTTTAGAAGGGCATCTAACTTCAATCAGGTCTGATTTTCAACTTCAGGAAACAATGATGCACAAGCTAGCCGAATGGTATTTAGCAAGCTGATATGTGCTTCTGGGGTATTTAATAACCTGTACTAAGACAACCGCTTCTTTTCCCAGTAAATTTCTCCTTTCATTGATAGAAAGAACAGACTGTGTACTAAGCCTTCTGGTTGACAAACACCAGGTTTTAGTTTTGTTGGTTGGTTTCTTTTCTGAGATCTGGTCTTGCTGCTCAGCTCAGGCGGGCCTCAAACTTGTGATCCTTTCACGTAGGCGTGTTCCATCATGTCTGGCAAACATCTGATTGGTGGATTGATTGATTGATGATTGACTGATTCAGACAGATTCTTACTATATAGCCCTGGTCAGTCTGGAATTTGCTATGTAGAATAGGTTGACCTCAAGGAATACACAGAGATCCGCTCATCTCTGCCTCCCGAGTGCTGTGCTGGGATTAAAGGCATACACTGCCATTCCCAGCTCAGAATTTTTTTTTTTTTTTTTTAGCAAAAATTGAAGATTTTTTTTTTAAATCTGCATTGCCTCTTCCCAAAATAAGCATCCTTCCTATCCCACCCCTCAGGGAATTTGGACTCCTGAGGGTAAACAGTTCTCACACACACCTCTTCCGTTTCCCACTCCAGTCCACTTTTCACAGAGACAGACCTTGATGAATATCTCCCTTGGACTGGCCTTGAATCTCTTGAGAGAATGTGCATCATAGTGAAGAGCCAAAGCTACAGCTCAAGGGTAAAAAGAGACCATAAGGTGCTTTCAACCCAGAAGGCCGCCGGGTTGTGCTGGCATATCAGCCCACAGCAGTGGCGGAAGCCAATTCTCCAGGAGAACGCCACGGGGAGGGAATCCAAGCAAGGCCAGAGCTCTTACTCAGCACACGAAGAAGCAGGATATAATAAGTAAGATTCAACGTGCTGACTCAGTGTCAGCCTGCAATTCACATTATTCATAGAGAAACCCTGCAAGGACTCACCCCTCAAGATGATAAACTGCACCACTGTTGGGCGAGCACATCCAGATGTGATTTTCTTTTTTACTGTAGGCAGTGAAAAGAGGATTTGCCCAGTCAAGGGCGAAGCTGGACTTGGGAGAATTATTTCTAGTGGCAGACTGTCCAGCGCCGTGAAGCCCTTGGTAGTGGTGCTTGCATCTGAGTGCTCAGCCACAGTGCTCGCTGGCTCTAAGCTTCCCTCAGTTTCCTTACCTGCCAAATGGGGACTAACTTGGGGTAGTGATGTGTGATAGTTTGTGTCAATTTGACAGGGTCCAGAATCACAGGAGACAAGCTTCCAGGCACACCTTTGAGGGTTTTATTTAGATTAAATTAGTTTCTGGGTTTGCCTGTGAGGGACTGCCATGATTAGATTACTTCAGGTAGAAAGACATCCCCTTAAAGGACAGCTACACTATCCCCTGGACTTGGGTCCCAGGCAGCATCTCCTCTGCTTCCTGACTATGTATGTAAGGTGACCATCGGTCTCTGGCTCCTGCCACCATGGTTTCCCCACCAAGATAGATGGTATGCACCTTCAAACCATGAGCCAAAACAGACCCTTCCTTAAGCTACTTTTCTCAGGGCATTTTATCACAGGAATAGAAAAAGAAATTCATACATGAGGAATGTTTGCTGTGTGGGTGTCCTGGAACCACGCAGTATGTAAGCTTGTCTAGGTGCCCAATGCTTTGTGAGTACCCCGTAACTTAATGGTCAATGACATAGTAACTCAAGGCATAATCAGTTGCTTATAGGCAACTTGGCAAAAGAACTTAGCAAACTAGCCTAAGGACTAGAGCAGGAAGTTCTGTCTAGTATTGTGAGGGAGAAAAAAGATCAATACTACTCTGGCATCCCTTTTTAAAATAAAATTTTATTCCTTTGTGTGTATGTGTGTGTGGAGGGGAGGGTGTGCAATTCATGCGTGCATATAGAGGTCAAACAATAACTTTTAGGAGTCACGGAATCATCTCTGTTTCTACTCTAGAATCTTAAATCATGACTACAATGGTCAACTTTGGCAGAGTCTAGACTCATCTGGGAGACAGGCCTCTGGGCATGCCTGTCAGGGATTATTTTGACTACATTCATTGATATGTGAAGACTCATTTAAAAATGATTACATTTACATTTCATTGTTATTGTGTGTGTGGTGTACGTAGGGGCACATGCCCTGGCACGCACGTAGAGATCAGAACACTTTATGGAGTGAGTTTTCTCCTTCCACCTTTATGTGGGTTCCAAGGACCAAAGCCAGGTCATGAGGTTTGAGCAGTAAGTGTTTTTGCCAGCTGTACATCTTGCCATCCCCAAAGACCCACTTTAATTGTGGGAGGGAGTTCCCTGGGCAGGACATCCTGGACTGCAGGACATGGAAAATGCAAGCTGAACACTAGCGTGCATGCTTGCATTCATCCCTCGCTGCTTCCTGATTGTGGATTTGCTGAGAGCAATGGCTTCAAGCTCCTCCTTGACTTCCCTGCCATGATGGACCTTGAGCAGTGAGCTAAAGTAACCTCTTCCTTCCTTAAGTAGCATTTGTGGGAGTATTTCATCACAAAAACAGGAAACAGACAAGAATCTCGTGCTTCTGAGCCCATTGATATTATGGACATGCTGAATTGAAGTGCTACATGACAGGATTTGCCTGAAATATTTCTGATCTTTGAAATAAGCATATGAAACACAGTCTCCCTATTTCATAAATTAGGAAGCTTTGAAAGGGTAGGCAAAATTTCTAAAGGACCTATTGATCGCACATTAGTTATCTACTGTTATATAAAAGACAATTCTAGAGTGTGATGACTTAAAACAAGCTGAATTTTCAGGGCCCTCATTAAGGTAAGGGGGCAAGGCCAAAAGCTCTGTCTATTAAGCTTTCTAAGTGAGGCTGATGAGTGCGAGGCTGGGCAACCATGGTCCTAACATGTGTCTCTAGGAGCAATAGCTTCATGGAATTAAATGAATGGTTAAGATCAGGGCTCAAGGAACCAAAGACTGGGATACGGAGTAGTATCACCCAGATCATTTCCTCTCCTGCGGTTCTTCATTTTCTCAGAAGTTTTAATTTGCTCATGTGCCTGAGGAATCTTTCAGAGAATTTGGTGGTGTCCATTTTCCCTTTCAGGAGCATCTCATGGGATTAGCATTTTATGGAATACATTTTGGCTCTTGGGAAAACGTGGCTCTAAATGGAGAAGCAGTACACACAAACCAAGAAAACAATGGTAGCAGAGAATTATTTACTGAGAAACAAATTTCTAGCTAATCAAGGCTTCAGAGAACTTTCAGGTCTATATCATGGCCACATTTTGTGACTTTTTTTTTCAATTCTTGTTGGAGGAGCCTCATCTCTGACATCTTCAGAGATGTGTGATTTCTAAATATCATCTGGGATTTCAGTTATCTGCATTTTACAGACTAGTAAACCAATGCCACAGAGATGAGTGTGAACATGGGATCTTAAGCTTCTAAGACACCTGGCTACTGATAGTGACCATTGACAAGATATTGGTGCATGTGTAGTGTTTCCCTGTTTGGGTTCCTCATGGGTGTTAACAAGCTTGGAGAGGCACACATTTCCAAAGGCATTTAGCTCCAATAGGGAGCCAACTAGTTTTAGCTGCTTCCATTTCTTCCTACATACTTGGGGTACTAAGAAGTCAGGTTGCTCCTGACCTGCCCGCATCATCATTCCTCATCTTAAACAAGAAAGCCACCTCAATCCGTGAGCATTTGGATGCTTTATTTGGTGGATGTTCCTGTACAATTTTAAAAGGAAACTAGGCTGGCATCTCCTGCCTCCTGCCTGGTCCTCATCTGGCACATCTGCATTTCCCAGGCTGATTTAGCAAATTAAAGAGAGCTAATGAATCACACCTTTCTACCCTGCTGGTGGTGTTCTTCTGGCTTCTGTTTAACAAAGAGAAATGACCATCATTGTGGAAAGACTCCAGAACCTTCTTCAGGAAAAAAAAAAAGTACCAAATGTAAGTTTCTAGGAAGAAACCACCACCAAAGTATCCCTCAATGCGTAATTGTTATTATCACAGAAGAGGCAGAAAAGTTAGGATATGAATTCAAAATATTTTGCTTAAAATTGCGTTTCTCCTATTTATTTTCAGAAATAGCATCTTGTTGCTATGGTGTGTAACACTCATTTTCCTTTGAGTGTCTGTTGTATAACAAGAGTGTGCGAAAGCCGGGTGGTGGTGGCACACACCTTTAATCCCAGCACTCGGGAGGCAGAGCTAGGCAGATCTCTGTGAGTTCAAGGCCAGCCTGGTCTACAGAGCGACATCTAGGATGGGCACCAAAACTACACAGAGAAACCCTGTCTCAAAAAAAGCCAAAACAAAACAAAAGCGTGTGCTTTATGTACGTTATGCCCATTTCGCTTACTAATGTAGAAATTGGGACTTAGGATTCTATTTGTCCAAGCCACCAGCTGCTTAAACACGCTACCATTCCACAGACAGCAATGTGAACATGGAGTAAAAAGTAATTTAAATGGCCCTTACAATTTTTGATTTTTCTTTTTGCTTTGCAAAATAAAACAATTTTTTAAGGTTCAGAATACCGAGTTATTTTTAAGACATGCCTTTCTTCTGCATGTCTGTTATCCCGGCACTCAGGCAGCAGAGGCTGGAGCATCAAAAGTTCAAGGTCATCTTTGGCTATATAATGAGTAGAGTTCCATCCTGGCTTACATGAGATGCTACTTCAAAGAAACAAAAGAAGGAATGCCTTTCTTTTCCCCAGTCTGTGAATTGCCAGAAGCCGCATGGTATCTTGGTGAGCAGTAATGGCTTTGAGGGCAAGAAGGCCCAGATTTGGGAAGAGCAACTATGAGATATATGATCCCTTGTCTTAAAGAAGAAAGCCATGTCCCACCTGCGGACATTTAGATGCCATTTTGAGGGTGCGCCAATATAATTTCTGTAGGGAATATCTCATACTGAAATCATTGTTGACAGCCTGGGAAATGGGGAATACTATGTTCTACCACCCAGAATCATGGTGACCGTGGATGCAGAACTGTAACATACATAAAGTTTATAGTCTTGTGTCTGGTGCCAGTAAATGTTCAGTGAGTGATAGTTGGTTTTATTTTTATGGTGGGAGGCCTTAAGAGTCCTCCAGTCTGTTTTCACGTGCACTTTCAATTAGCTAAGCCTTCAATAAGCGTTCTCGGCGGGAGCCTTACATCATCCTATGTACGTGCACAGTCGGCTATGAATTTGTTGGAAGCTTAGAGATCCCAGTTCTGGTCCCAGCCATATGAACCAGGCAAACTATACCTCGCTTTTCTTATTTGTCAAATGGGAAAAATATTAGCGTTCACTTCTTCAAAGCATAGTTAGGATAAAATAGTAAAAAAAAAAAAATATGGAACGCTAAAATGTGTACTCAGCTGCCTTTAATGTCGGCTTTCTGTGATCTTGTAAATGCTGCAGAAGGGTGTGTTCCCCAAAAGAGAACAGCCTCAGACCATAATGAAGCCCAGAGGCCGGATAAAGCCTCTATTGTTTACTTTTGCTGCCTCACTCGTGGAGGGTCAACACGGAGGGGCCAGACAGCCTGCTTTCTGCTTCCTTTAATGAACTCTCGGTGGTACAATTACTTACCTAAGGTCAGAAGTCAAGTCCTAAAGGCAGAAGCCAGCCAGAAATCTTGGTGTTCCTCTCGCTTGCTTATGACACCAAAAATCCTTCAGCTCCACAGAGTGAAGATGCCGGAAGCAGGGATAGTTTCAATGCGCTGTCTCAAATGGATGGGTCCAGGCAAAGAAGATGCCGGGAGACACTCAAACCACAACATTTTGCAATTGCTGTTGATAACCAGGAAAGGTTTCTACTATGTAGCAGCCGAGGTCATGTTATGTTTTAGAAGCTCGTCTCACGGAAGAGGTGCTATCAGCGGGGTGCACATCTGCTCCCCACCCCTCCCTTCACCTGTTTCCAACATTTGCTTGTCAGGTTGCAGCTGCCTTTTCTCTGACAAGGTGGACTGAATGGCCAGAACGCCACTGCTGTCGACGATTAAAATTGGAACACCCAACCACAGCCCACTCTGAGGAGGTTGGTACACATTTATATCCTGTGGCTGTGTGGGCAGCACGTTCTGGAGAGCCAGCTGCTGGCTTGAAGGCTAGGGTGGGCACTGAGGTGCCGTCAGGAACATGTCAGACAGTCCGAGGTTCAGATGTCTAGCCGGTGGGTTAAGACCTTGGAATTGGGAGACAGAGGACAATTCTGTGAGGCTTTTTCTCTTCCGCCTTTACATGAGTTCTGGGAATTGTATCCAAGGAGCCTGAAATTACTAGCTGCTTGTGCTTGGGCGAATCACCTCACCTATCTGAGTATTCTCATAGTGTGGCTCAAATGAGAGCTATTTCAGAGGGTTGGGATAGCGGTTAAATGAGATTAAGCCTATAAATTACTTGTATTAGTATTTACTGGTAGGCAGTGAGTGCTCAGTGAGTCTCAGCTGCTGTTACTGATGTGTATAAAGTGCTTGGGGCAAATATAAATACTCAGGGTGAATACTGTTACAGCATTAATTGCTGATATTATCTGGACCTTGAATCAGCTCTGTCTCTACTCCCTGGTCCCACGAGTTCTCTCCCAATAAAAGTGGCTCCATCTCTGTTTTAGAGGTTTCCTCTTTGTGAGACCCAGATATAGCTTCCAGGGCAGGGCAGGGCAGGGCAGGGCAGGGCAGGGCAGGGCCCTCACTAGCGTCTGAAACAGTCTCAGCCTGTTGTCCTCTTCCTCTTAACCTTCCCCAAATAGCGACTGCAGCTCTCAGGTTCCTTGGGTAACATTTGTTTTCGCCTTCTGAGACATCATTTATTTACCACTGCTGCTCAGTCACAGACAGCCTGCATCCCCTTTCCTGTCTTGTTGGTATTTGGTTCCAAAGTGAGCTACGTTTGCTCAGTCCTGGCTACCCATTAGATTTGTCTGGTGGAGGCCTTCTAGAATATATAGGTATTCGTTGCTGATTTAAGTCTGTCTGTGGAGTGGGATATCTGTTGTTAACACTTCTGATGATTTACTTTTTCAGGGCATATGTTTGGGGCTTTCTATGAATTAGTTCATGGAATCCTCCTTAGGACCATATGAGTTACTCTCGCCCCCATTCTTCTTGGCAGCCGACGATGCCACCCAGGATTCCCTGGTTACGTTAGCAGAGTCACCTCTGTGGGACGCAGAGGTCTCTTCATCTCCCATCACTAAGCTATTTCCTCTCCAATCTCTTTTCTGAATGACTCAATAGCTGAGAGTCCCTGACATTCTCACACATTCTGGGAAGAGCCTCGGGGTGCACTGAGGCTGGTGGGTACCTGATTTCAGCTGTAAGGTTAGATGAGGTCGTGAGGAGGTACCATCCTCCCTCTTCACACCCTCACCCACGCTGCATCTGCAGTCACTGTGAGGTGAGGCAAGTGTTAGTCATGTTCCCAGACACCCAGGGTGGATTGGGCATTTCAAATAATTAGAAGCAATTAGAGATTAGTCCTCATGGTGTAAGTATTTCCTTACCCAGAGAAGAAAGGCTTTGGTGTTTGGAAAAACAGGCAAAATTAGATTGTTTTCCATTTTTATTTTATTTTGAGTGTGGTTTATGGCTTTAGTCTATAATTAAACTGACACTTTACTTAAAAATTTAAAATTTCTTTCAAATTTTATTATGTTGTGTACATATATGCATGGTGTGTGTGTGTGTGTGTGTACACTGAGTAGCATGTGGAGGTCAGAGGACAACTCTGTGAAGTTGGTTCTTTTCTACCTTTGCATGATCTCTGGCACTTGTACTCAGCCTGTGAGGCTTGCATGCTGAGGGACTTCACCTGATAAGCCATTTGAAAGGTTTGGGCATTGGCACACAGGGTCACACAGATAACCAGGGGACATCAACCCTCTAGAATCTTACACACTGTATCACTCAGATTTTGTTGTTGCTACTGCTGTGGCAAATGCCTCACATAACCAAGTCAAGGAGGAAAATGTATTTTGGCTCGTGATTTCAAATCACTCATGTCAGGGAAGGTATGGTAGAACAGCTCATATCATGGTGGTCAGGAAGAAGAGAGAGAGAGAGAGAGAGAGAGAGAGAGAGAGAGAGA
>CABHPH010134849.1:11344-23500 GCA_902168325.1 Peromyscus nudipes | reverse complement strand
CACACACACACACACACACACACACACACACACACACACACACACACACATACTTTAGATTCCATAGATGAGAAAAGACATGGAAAATGTGTCTTTCTGAGTCTGGCTTTTTAACTTAACACAGTGGTCTTCAGTTCTGTCCTTCTGTCTTTAAATGTTCCACTTCCGTTTTTCCTTACAGCTCCACAGTGCTCCATCATGTATGTGCTCCACGTTTTCTGTTTTCTTTGCTCTGTCATCTGGTGATGGACATCCAGGCTTGCTCCATAACTTAGCACTAATGAACCCATTTTAAAAATACATGTCTTGAGGCTGGAGAGACGATCGGCAGTTAAGAGCACTTGCTGCTCACCCGGAGGACCAGAATTCAGGTCCTAGCACCCACAT
Organism: Peromyscus nudipes; assembly: GCA_902168325.1. NCBI lineage: Eukaryota > Metazoa > Chordata > Mammalia > Rodentia > Cricetidae > Peromyscus > Peromyscus nudipes. The sequence goes on along the minus strand of CABHPH010134849.1, from coordinate 23,113 downwards.
CAGGAGCTCCACAATAACATGCAACTCCAGCTCCCAGGGACCCAGCGCCGTCTTCTGGCCTCTGAGAGTTCCTGCACACATGCGCCACTCAATCTCATGCACACATACATATCTCTCACATACAAATACCAATAAAAATAAAAATGTGTGTTTAAAATATTTAGGGATTTATTTATTTCATGCATATTAGTGGTTTTGTAAAAATTTTATGTGCACGGGTGTCTGGCTCACATGAATGTATGTGTACAACATGTGTACCTAGTGCCCACGGAGGACAGAAGAGGGTATCAGATCCATTGGAACTGGAGTTACAGATGGTTGTGAGCCACCTTGTGCATGCTGGGAATTGAACCCAGGTCCTCTGGAAGAACAGAAAGTACTCCTAACCTTCGAGCCATCTCTCTGGCCTCCACGTGTGTGTGTGTTTTGCCTACATGTACGTGTGTGCATTATGTGTACACTTGGTGCCCATAATGTTCAGAAGAAGAATGTGTCAGATCTCCTGGAACTGGAGTTATGGACGGTTGTGAGCCTCCATGCAGGTGCTGGGAACCAAACCTGTGTCCTCTGCAAGAGCAACAAGTGCTCTTAACTACCTAGCCATCTCTCCAGTCCCCCAAAATACACATCTTAAGCTGACCATGGTGGCACATGTTTGTAATCTCAGTACTTGGAAGGAGAGGTAGTAGGATCATGAGTTCAAGACCACCCTGGGATACACAGTGAGTCTCTGACTTAGCAAACCAGTGCTAGGAGAAGCTTGCTTATTGCAAAAGTGTGTGTGTGTGTGTGTGTGTGTGTGTGTGTGTGTGTGTGTGTGTGCACGTATCTTTAAATAAGAGAACCAAATAGGGTACAGTGTCAGGAATTCTCTATCACGCAGCTCAGAGAAGAACACCTGTTCTTGAGACTTAATTGTAGGTCACATTACAAGAAGAAAAAGAAGACAAATGTGAAAACCACATAGGAATGGGAAGACCTTGGCTGTGGGCCAGGAACACCGCTAAGACTCCGAGATGCAAGATCTAAGAGCTCCAGTGGAGGTGTTGAGGGCCTTGCTCTCCATCTGACACATCTGACACAGGAAGGGGGCAGGCATGTTTGATGCCGGAAAACAAACATGTTTCAAGTATGACAGAACATAGATGATGTCTCACTATGTAGCTCTGTCTGGCTGGACCTCTCTACGTAGACCAGGCTGACCTTGAACTCACAGAGATCCTCTGCCTCCTTAGTGCTGGGGTTAAAGTTGTGCACCACCATGCCCAGCTGGGGTTTGTTTTGTTTTTGTTTTGAGACAGAGCCTCACATAGCCCAGGCTGGCCCCAGACTCCGTGTATAGCCAAGGTTACCCTTGAACTCCTGATTCTCTTGTCTCCACCTAGAATTAAGGGTGGGTGCTGGCATCAGACCCTGTGTTAAGAGGCTGGTGGGAAAGGAACAATGTACTTTCCTGGTGGCTTCAGAACTCCCTCAAGTCTGCTTTCCTGGCTCTGAAAGGTAGGAAGAGCAGAGGGTGGGTGTGGAAACCTGCCTGCAGCTAAGGAGCCACTACTCCCTGACATGCCCAGTGCCAATTCCTGGCCTCTGCTTTGGTTTTCCTCTATCACATGGAAGGATCTTGACAGAGGTTCCTTTAATCCCAGCACTCGGGAGGCAGAGCCAGGCGGATCTCTGTGAGCTCGAGGCCAGCCTGGTCTACAAAGCGAGTTCCAGGAAAGGCGCAAAGCTACACAGAGAAACCCTGTCTCAAAAAACCACCAAAAAAAAAAAAAAAAAAAAAAAAAAGAACCAGAGACGGAAGAATCCTAGAGAAGCCCGGCCAGGCAGCATTCCTCCCAGGCAGGTGCTCTGTGAATGCTTCTCTTCTCTTTCTCTCTACCATCTTCCTCACTGTCGTGACTGTGTTTAACATGGCTGTTGTCTCAGCATCCATCTTTAGACCTAACCGCCGTTTGAAACCCATCTAGACTCCACTGTCTTTGGCCTGGCTAAGCTTCCCTCTCTGTGTAGTAGTCTCTGAGCTTGCTCCTCACCAAACTGACCCCAGACCTAACAGATCCCACGGCTGCTCACACAACAGAACACAATCACTGAAGATGGCGTCAAGGACACAAGCTCATTCTCAAGTGCATTTTCTTAGCCACCAGCCCAGGTCTACCGTCCCCACAGGAAAGCACCATGGAGAACCCCATGAACCTCAGGAAAAGCACCCCCCGCCCAGAGTTCACTCTCCTGGACACACACATGCTTCCAGGGCTGAGCTTCCTGTATACCCAGATGCCCCACTGGCCCACACTGGCCCCCTAATCCCCTGGGGTCTGTCGTTCATTCTGTATGGTTCCTGCCCTTTGATTTCCTTTTCCCTTTGTGTCTCTCTAGACACATCACAGTTCCTCTACACCAACTATCTCGTAGATGTGTCTAAACTTTAGATATAGAGACACGACCTTGTCATCTAAAAAGTTCATTCTCTGGCCGGGCAGTGGTGGCGCACGCCTTCAATCCCAGCACTCGGGAGGCAGAGCCAGGCGGATCTCTGTGAGTTCGAGGTCAGCCTGGTCTACAGAGTGAGATCCAGGAAAGGCGCAAAGCTACACAGAGAAACCCTGTCTCGAAAAACCAAAAAAAAAAAAAAAAAAAAAGTTCATTCTCAGGAGCGACACAGTTGAGATTTTTCTAAATCTCAAAAAACACAACAAAACAACCCCCCCAACCCCTCACAATGTTTAAATGACTTTGCAGGTTTGTGTTGGGCTGCATTCACAGCTGTCCTGAGGTGCATGACAGCCATGCCATGGGTTGGACACATCTGCCAGAGACCTCAAGACCAAATGAGGGAGAGCTCAGAGGGCAGAAGAGATGAGTCAGCAGTTAAGAGAGCTTGCTGTTCCATCCTGAGGACCAGAATGCAGATCCCGGCACCCATGAATAAGCCAGGTGTCTAGAAAACACACATCTCCAGCTCCAAAGGTTCTGATGCCCTTTTCTGGATTCTGCACATATACATGAGCATATACTCTCATGATAAACAATAAAAAGTTTTTTAAACAAACAAGAAATCAAATGCACATGCTCTTCATGGGAACTTCCATCCACAAGGCAAGCACAGCTCTTGCACCTGCTTCTTACCCTATCCCCCTATGAGATAGGGCCCCATGTATCCAAGGCTGGCCTTGAACTTGTTATATAGCACAGAATGACCATGGACTTCTTGTTCTCCTGCCTCCACATTTTAAGAACTGGGATTACAGGTATAGCATCCCACCTAGTTCATGTGGTGATTGAAATCAAACCGAGATTTCATTCATGCTAGGCAAACACTCTGTCTACCGAGCTAACCTCCAAACACACCCCTGCCTCCTATTCTTTACAGCTCATATTTATTAACTAACCACTGCATTAGCCAGATCCTGCTGCTATAGCTTGATTCTATATACTGGGCAGCTTAAACAACTGAACTTAACTGAAGTTAAACAACGGAAGTATCCGGTCATTGGCACTATCTAGAGATACTGATGAGAACTCTTCTGGCTTTCAGATGGTGGAAAGAGAGAGGGAAAGTCTGCCTAAAGCCTCTTCCTATACAGACACTAATTCCATCATAAAGGGCCCCACCCTCATGATTATATTTATAACTATATCTCTCCCAAGAACCCACCTCCAAATATCATCACATTATGGGTCAGAGCTTCAAAATATGAATTTTGGTAGAACACAATTCAGTTCATGGCTACTTCTGAATCATTTATCTGTTTCCAGGACAGGTGAAGTACAATTGGTTCAGCTTGAGTCAGGTGTCCACCTGCTTCAATTAGCCACAGCTAAGTGGATAGGGCAGGCTATGAAAACCAAACATGGCTTCCAGGAACACAGCCTGCTTGGCTGGCCTGCCTATACTGTGTCCCTTTAATCAAAAGCCATAGGAAATCAACTTAAACACTCACTTGCTCTGTGTCCGTATTTCGTGAGAATACTACAGACTTATTGAGGAATAGAGTCATATCAGTCTTAATTTACATGGCTGCTGTTATTCCACCCCAGAACTGGGCACACCTGAGATCTCAATGACTTTTTTTGCTTTCTGGATAAACAAGGCTGGGATGGCTAAAGGAAGGGGATTTGTATGGCAGTGATGTTCACAGACAGAGTATATAAGCTATACTGTGCCAGTTAGTTTAAACTGTCACCTTGTCACAACCTAGACTCACCTGAGAAAAACTTCAATTATCTGCATCAAGTTGTCCTGTGAGCGTGTCTGTAGGGGGCTGTCTTGATAGTTAATTGATGGAGGGAGGCCAAGTCTACTGTGGGCAGCACCATTCCCTAGGCTGGGCCCTGAATCGTAAAACAGTAAGGAATGCCAGCAAGACAGCAAGCAAGGCGCCACGAGTGTATTCTCTGCTTTTGACTGTGGGTGTGATGCTTTAATCTCCTGCCTTGACTTCACCCAAATTATGGACGAGAACCTAGAATTATGAAGCCAAATAAATCCTTTCTTCCCTAAGTTGCTTTTGGCCAGGGTATCTTATCAGAGCAACAGACAGGAAAGTAGGACATATCCCAAAGGTCAAGATTTAACTTTGAGTTAACAGTTCTTCTTTCTAATCTTTCTCAAGCCAGGAAAATCAACTCCCATCATTGCTTAGAAACTTCTTTCTTATCTATATCTATTCAATAATAATGCACAAAGAGTATATCGGAGATAAGGAAGCAGAAGACTCTGCTATCTGCCTTTAAAGAGCTGAGATGGAGCCCAAGAGGTCAACGCATCAACACTGGTCAAGTCAGTAAAAGAATAACGAATGAGTTAAACATGAAAACACGTTAAATGCCTCGGCACAGCTATGTAGGGTGTTGCTCAGTAACCAATGCTGGCACTGTGTGCTCTGAGGTTGCAGAACAGAGCATCTACCTTGAACTACAAGGGTCCAGGGTAGAAAAGTCAGCATTTGGGATAGATAGGACACAGCCAAGGAAGGAGACGGGGAGATGTGTTCCAAGGGACATAGCAATGACCCAATTATAGCACAGAAAGCTTCGGTTATATAGAGACATTGTGATGGTGAATATTGATCATCAGCGTGACAGGATCTAGAGTCAACCTAGGAGACAAGCTACTGAGCATGTGTGTGAGGGAGTTTCGAGATTAGTTGAATTGCGGTGGGAAGATTTCCAAAATGTGGGTGGCACAATTCCAGAGGCTGGTTTTTTGGTTTTTGTTTTTTTGTTGTTTTTTGTTTTTTTCTTCTCCAGACAGGGTTTCTCTCTGTTTAGCCCTGGTTGTCCTAGAACTCACTCTGTAGACCAGGCTGGCCTTGAACTCAGAGATCCACCTAAAGGCGTGGGCCGCCACCACCCAGCGAGGCTGGGGTCTTAGACTGAATGAAGAGGAGAAAGCTAGCCGAGAGCAGCATCCACCACCCTGTTTTCCGAGTGTGGATGCAGTGTGACCAGCTGCCTCCCACCTGCTTCTGCAGCGGCTTCCCTGGTACAGGGCCTGTGCCCTCAGGCTGTGAACCAAACAACCTTCCCCCCTCACGTGGCTTTGGTCAGGTATGTTTCCTCAGCAACGAAGAAAGCAACTAATACAGATGTTTGTGGGAAGTGTGAAAAAACCAGGTTATCCGGGATTAGATTCTGGAGGATTCTAAACACCATGCAAAATTATGGATCACCCATTCCCGGGGCCTGCCTGGCTCCACAAGGATACATCCAGCTGAGTAGCTCTAGGTCCCTTTTGCAACAGGGGCCAGGAGGGGTCAACAGGTGCTTCAAACTAATGGACAGCACATTGGTTTCTTAGAAATGCCAAGCTTGGTGGCTTGAAACAATTTATTCTTGAGGTTCTGGAGTCTTCACATCTAAAGTCAGGGTGACAGCAAGGCCACTCTCCCTCTGGGGACTGTAGGAGAGGATTTTCCCTTACCTCTTCCTCTGTCATCACTGTGTGTAGAAGGATCACAACACTCAGCCTCCATTGTCCCATGGTGTCTCCTTACACATCTCAAGTCTGTCCAAATGTCCTTCTTCTCTTAAGGACACCAGGCCTTGGATTATGACCAAACAATCCAGCGAGAGCTCACCCCAACTTGACATACATTCGTAAGAACCCTATTTCCAAATAAAGTCACATTCTGAAGCTCTGGAGAGATGTGGAGGGAGGGAGGGACACAAACTTGACATCAATACACTGTCTGGCCTTACTCTGACAATGCCTTCACTGGCTGGCCTCTGCCTAAAAGCAAAGCTCTGGATCCTTCCCTCAAAATCTGCCTTTTCCCAGTGAGTTCCCTCAAATAACATCACACCAGTTCTCCACCCGAGCCAGACAAATATAACTGGCACATTTTCCTTGCTCTTCTTAACTCCAAACAGCCCAGAACAAACATGCCTCTCCTCCTACAAAAGGGGATCCCAAAGGCAGTTGGAAGATGGCTTACTCCTCTTCCACGAGGCTGGACCAGCTTGTGCATCCCCCAGTATTTCTGCATGTCATAGTAGAGATGCGGAGAGAACTTTTAGTTTATCACCGCCATGCATTATGAATGATGCCTTAATGGATAACAGGGATGTAGTAGCCACCAGGCAAGGGCAGATTCATACTGGATTCCTGTCTGGGACATTTACAAGCCGGGCACATTCCTCAGCCATTGTGAGCCTTGGATTGCTCCTCTAGAGTATGTGGACACTGCCTGTCCCGTGTGGCTTAAGTGAGACAATATAAGCAAACTGCCAATTCAAATGCCGCGTTGGTGGCAGTACTCACTTTCATGACAGTAACTATGTTTAAGTCTGCCTCTAAGACGGGGGAACAAGGCCCAGGTCCTGTGTCCTCCTTGACCTAGCTGTACACTACCCATGACTACTTAGAGTGACAAGCATCCATGTAGGTAAGAACCCCCATGAACATCTAGGTACCCCAGGCCTCTTGTTTTCCTTGTAGAATGAACATCCAATTTTATGGAAGGTTCTGGAAAATGGAGTTAATGTAACTGAAATGCAAATGGATTAAAGCAGAATGAGATGGAACTCATACCCAGTGATTCTTGGGTGGCCAAGAACCTGAGACTAGCTAGGCCAGGGACCTAGGGAAAACCAAATACTACTGTTCTGCTAAAGGAATGCAACAATAAAATGACCCCTAACAGCATTTGATACACTCATAGATCAGTGTCTTGCTCAGCTGTCACCAGAGAATCTCCCTCCTGCTTCAGAGGGGAACACACACAGAGACCCACAGCCAGGCAATATGCAGAGAACGAGAGACCTTGGAACACTCAGCCCTAGAAGTACCGTCTCCATCAAATCTCTCCCCTTGGGGTTCAGGGAACTCTGCAGAAGCAGAGGCAGAAAGAGCGTAGGAGCCAGAGGGGATGGAGGACACCAAGGACTCGAGGCCTTCTAGACGCATGAGGACTGGTGCGCTATGAATTCAGAGACTGTGGCAGCATGCACAGGGCCTGCGTGGTCTGCACCAGAAGGTGTCCTCCAGCTAAGAGGAGAAGTGGACACACACTCCCTTTCGTTTGAGACAGGGTCTCTCGTGGGCCTGGACCTCTACCAAATGGAGCTCCACCGCCAGAGGGAGCTGGCCAGCAAGCTCTAGGAACCAACCTGGCCCTACCACCTATCCCGCCAATACACGGTGACAGATGACATGCTGCCACACCGGCTTCCTGGTAAGACTTACTTTATTTTTAATCACGCGTGTGTGTCCACGTGAGGGTCAGGTCTCCTGGAGCTGCAGTTCTAAGTGGTTGTGAACCACCAGCTGTGGGTGCTGAGGACTGAACTCCTGTCCTCTGCGACTCATGCTCCTGATCTCGTAACTGCTGGATCGTCTCTCCAGCTCCCATGCGCAGCTCTTTATGTGGACTCCGGGGGCGGAACTAGGGCCCTCACACCGGCAAGGCAAGCTTTATTGACAGAGCCATCTCCCCAGCCTTTCTCCTTTCTGTCAGCGCTGTTCAGCTCCCCTTCTCTCCTCCCTTTCCTTCCTCAGTTTCTCAGGATTTTATCTCTTGTGGAGGAATATGCTACCTAGTTCCCAGCTCCTTCAATTCTGGGAACGGGAACCTGGGACCTGGACAAGGTAAGCCATTCCCTCAAAACGACTGAGCTGTTAGCTGCAGAGCCAGGGCTGAATCAGGCCATGACTATTTTTCTACATAACATGTTGAAACCAGTTGGAGCCATTGTGACCTCATTGGCAAAACACTGTTGGGTTTTTTTGGTTTTTTTTTTTTTGTTTTGTTTTGTTTTTGCTTCCTCCGGTTGCTCTTGAAATACAGATTCAAGGTCTAGGCTAGCGAGGAAAAGAAAGGGATCAGTGGCCTGCAGTCATTGTCCTGGGGGAGCTAGTGCCCCAGGGGCAGCCACCCAAAGCTCAGCCAATGCTGCCCTGCTGCAATCATCCAGAACTTCTTTCTTTTGAGACAGGGTCTCATTGTAGACCAGGCTGGCCTCAATTTTATTAGGTAGCAGAGGATGACCTTGAACTTCTGACCCTACCTCCTCCACCTCCCAAGGGCTGGAAGGCAGGTGTGCAGGGCCTTGTCCAGTTGACGAGATACAAAGGGCCAGAAGCAGAGCTTCTCACATCCTAAACAAGCTCTGGACTCACTAAGCTACGTCCCCAAGCCAGAACTTACTCCTCAAGAGACTTTTTTTCTGGAGTCGTGCCTCTCCATCTTAAGTATTGGCAACTGATTCCAACCTAAAACACTGCAAGCCCACAAGGCATCCGCAAGCCGGTTTCTTCTCTCCCACCAGCATATCTGTGACTCTGGATCCCACAACACACGAGAAGACAGTTTAGAAACCGCTAAGTCTCCAAATGAAGCTTAGGATCAATGAAAGACAAACCCACAGCAATTGGTTCTGACTCTCTAACCAGGAAACTTCTCCAAAATTTCCTCCTGGGATCTGAGCTCCCGCCCCCAAGTGACTTCACCCAGCCTGGTGGCAGGCATGCAACCACCACAGCTGACCTCACATTCCTGCCAATGCACTGTCAGCAGCTCAGCTGCCTGGGCATCCATGTCAGCTGGGGAATTTGCCCAGGCCCTGCAAGGAAACCACCTCTCCACCCAGAGCTTCATTAAGGTGGATGAGTTGGCCTCCAGCGAAGTGCTGAGCCTGCAATGCCTGGGGGGGGGGGGCATGGGCTGGCCCAGGATGATCCCAGCCTCTTTGAGATGGGGCTGGCCCAGGATGATCCCAGCCTCTCTGAGATGGGGCTGGCCCAGGATGATCCCAGCCTCTGTGAGGTAGGGCTGGCCCAGGATGATCCCAGCCTCTGTGAGGTAAGGCTGGCCCAGGATGATCCCAGCCTCTCTGAGATGGGGCTGGCCCAGGTAAGCTGGGCAGGCTGCCAGAGCTGAGCCATCTGGGACAGAAACCCCAGCACCAGGGCTAGCCTATCACAAAGGAAGATGGTCAAGGCATCGCCAGCACTCTGAGTTGTCCTCCTAGCCGGTGTGGGTAAAGGCCACAGTAATTGCTTATCTGCTAAGCCTGACTTCCTTGCTTGTGTCTGTTCCCCAGAGGGAGCACGGGGAGGCAGTTCCCGGGAGTCATCCCTTGGGTTCTTGTCTTCAACAGCTCCTCACCATAAACACCAAAGGCCTTGCCGGGTCCCTGAAATGCTGGTGAAGGTCTGCTTAGCTCTGAGCAATGGTCACTTCTGGAGATTTGATGGTGGAATAAGCGAGAACTCAGGACTTGCCCATCAGGAGGTACAGTCCCGTGGTGCTCTGTGGGGTCCTGAGAAACACAGTTCCATGCCCCGTGTGTCACAGCTCACCCGGGACCTGAATGTACACTCCTGAGTCACACCCAGGACTGAGCCAGATGGTACTTGGCTGCATTTGACTGACAGGATGGCCTGGGGGAAGGCTAGGTTCTAAGTACATCATTTGCGAAAGAGTCATGCTTATATGAAATTATAGGGCTTTACATGGAGAATGCCGTGACACCAGCGACTGACTCCACATGTTTTCCTCAGTCACCTAGCCTCACCCCCAGCGGGGCCCAGATGGCCATGTGCAGGTGCTGCGCATGTGAAGAACACAGTACTGTCACACTGTAGGGACTCAGTAAAGCTGTGGCCGAGTCGGTGCATGAGTGCCACAGCACACATGTGGAGGTCAGAGGACAACTGTGGAGTCAGTCCTCTCCTTCCGCCATGGGAGTCCCAGGGATCAACCTCAGGTCATCAAGCTTGAGGGCATATGTACGTATATACTCCCAGTGAGCCGTCCTGCCAGCCTAGTAAAGGGGTTTATAGTATTATGGATACTGACAAATTCCTTTGTGGGTGTTTGCAGTTTCTCTAGTCCACCGTCCAGCTGGCTCTTATCTTGGAAAGGGGACCTAAAACATTCTCTGTGTCTCTCCCCTGTCCCCTCAACTCCTGGGGGCCCTGTGCTTAAAGAAGCTGACTATGTCCTCCGATGTTTGGTGGGTCCTGGCTGCCACTTGGCATATCCCATTTCTCAGCCATAGGAATGGTAGAATGACGGACTTGTGGCCAGACTAGAAGAAGATGGTTCCTAGGGGGCGTCTGCGGGAGGAGCGTCTCAGATCCCTGCTAGATATAGATGAATTCAAAGTCCATTGGCTGCCAGGAGTCAGTCATATCAATATAGGAGCCACCAAGAGAGAACAGAGAGCCTGCTGATTTGGTCCAGTGCTGAGCTGCTGCTGGATCAAGACTCCCCAGAAGCCAGCGTTGCTCGAGACATCTTTGAGCCAGCGTGTCATACTTCAAAATAAAAGTCACATCTTCATAAGCTTCAGTAATGAGAAGTGCGGTGCTGGTGTGAAGCCAGACAAAGCATTCACTGATAAAGCAGAGTCCAGAAACACCCACGCTGGGGAAACCAATTCTGCAGGCTGGACACTGCAGAAGTGCAGAGGAAGGACACACTTCTAATACATGGAACTGGGTAACTGGTTTTCCATATGGGGAAAAAACAGGCACCTGTTTCACGCGCTACATAAACCTAGCTCAGAGTGGATTAGAAATGTGAATAGGAATACTGTTCAACTGTCAGTAACAAGGCAGTAGGCTCGTGAGTTCAGGGAGGGGAGGCTTCAGAGGCCATAAACAACACTATAAGTAAGGGACTGGAGTCTCGGCTCAGAGGTTAAGAGCACATGCTGCTCCCACAAAGGAGATGGGTTCAGTTCCCAGGACCCTCATTGGAGGCTCACATTTGGGGATTCCCATTCCAGGGAATCTTACATCTTCTTCTTGCTTCCAAGGGCACCTAAGCACATGGTACACATATATACACTCAGGCACACACACACACACACACACACACACACACACACACGGAATAAATAAATGTTTAACAACACTAAGAATCACTAAAGTTGATTAATCTGTGGCATGAATACCAAGAAATGCTGCACATCAAAATACATCACAAAGAAAATGGGAGAAGCTACAGACAGAGAGATGTTTGAGACGTATAAATGGCAATGGGATAGCATACAGGGTATTTAAAGAACTCCTCCTACAGTATGGGAGAAAGTGGGGGAAAATTGACCAAAATTGAACAGGTACTTCACAGGAAAGAGAACATGAATGGCTAGAAAACACACACACACTAGCCGGGCGGTGGTGGCGCACGCCTTTAATCCCAGCACTCGGGAAGCAGAGGCAGGTGGATCTCTGTGAGTTCGAGGCCAGCCTGGGCTACCAAGTGAGTTCCAGGAAAGGCGCAAAGCTACACAGAGAAACCCTGTCTCGAAAAC
>CABHPH010134848.1:0-45081 GCA_902168325.1 Peromyscus nudipes | reverse complement strand
TCTCTCTCTCTCTCTCTCTCTCTCTCTCTCTCTCTCTCTCTCTCTGTGTGTGTGTGTGTGTGTGTGTGTATCTGCATGTTCACATATGCCTGTGCAGAGATGACACTGATAACATTTAATACTGAATGATCAAGTGGTGAGCAGCTTTCTAAGGTTTGGAATTCCATATTATGGAGTCTCACATCACTCTATTCAGCAATTGACATTTTGTATGTATGAGCAGTTTAAAGCAATTACTATGTATTTCACAATTCCTACAAATGTATACAGCAAATCTTATCACCATACAAAAGGTTGTTTGAGGTGATGGGCATGACTTGATTAGATTGTAGCTATAAACTTCTCTCATTGTAAGCTGTAAATTAATGGTCATATTATTCCTGTGACAACTGGTATCTTCAGAGATAAGCATGTCAATTGCCCTCATAAATATCCTTAAATCTGTTCCCAGCACACTGTGTCTGACCTGTATGGGATATATGTCTCAAATTCACTGTCTACAGAAGCTCTAGCCCTCATGCTCAGAGAAAGGTTCTTCCTGACATTTGGCTCTGTGCCTCCCCAAATTAGTTGAAAGATGGCTACAAGGAAAGCCAAGCCTACCTTAAGCACATCTCCTTGGGGACTGTTGTCACAGTCCAGAGCAAACCCTACTCACTGAGTGGCTGAAGGCTCTCCATGCTTGCTTTGCCCAAGGCGCTCTTCACTGTGCTCACCTAACTCCAGGGTTTACTTTACCAGATAGAGAAACAGGAAGCAGAGAATCACCGTCTACAGCAGGAACTACAAGACGCCAGAGACCAGAACGAGCTGCTGGAGTTTCGCAACCTAGAACTAGAAGTAAGAAAATGCTGATGCTAATGATGTCAGGATCATGACATGTGCAGGGCGTGTTAGGGCCTGGGGCCTGAATTAGGCATTCAGGGTCATCTACTTATTGGGACCTCAGAGTTAGTTAAAATTTCTAGCTGTGACAACTGAGACTAAATAACCTTAAAAATGTTGCCCACATCATGTGACTGGTAATGATTAATCAAGAGGAAGCGTGGAACTGTGCTGACAGGGACTGTGCTCTCCCAACAGCTGAGTGACTGGTTTTAGGAAATACCTAGATTAATCAGGCCAAACTTGGGGTGATTGTTTTGGAGGATTTGTTTTTTTTTTAAATAAAACATATCTCATGCCACACTTTCATTGTATTCTACAAAATCTGACTGAGTCTCTGGGGGATGAGAAGTTCCTCTTTGAATTTTCTGTTATTTTCCTAGTGATATTTGTCTTGAGTTCATTTCAGATTAGGTCTGGAGGTAAAGTTAGTAATCAATGTGCTCCAGTAGAGAAGGGCGAATGATCCCTGCAACCTACATATCTTGCTCATGAAGAATGAGAGGACCCAATGTACGGAGACTGTTTGCCACCATAACCCTTCAAAGCCAGCCCACCATAGGATATCTGAAGGGAATAAATATTCATACTGTTTAAATTGCATCTCCACTTTCCACATTTCCCTGAACAAGAATCTTCAAGGATGGATGACACCATCCATAAATTTTCTCCCATATTTTCACCTGATGGACTACTTACTTCTTTACTACTCATTTAAGCATATACATCTTGAGGTTTTTGTTTTTTTTTCTTTTTTTGGCCAAATGACACATTGATAAACTGCTGAAACAGTATAAAGAGACAACTGGGTTAGTGTTTAATCAGTTAACTGCTTCTTTTCTCCTCATATTTTTTCAAGGAGAGAGAGAGGAGATCCCCTCCATTTAATCTACAAATTCACCCCTTCTCAGATGGTGTGAGTGCTCTGCAGATCTACTGCATGAAAGAAGGTGTCAAGGTAGGCAGACATTGGATCATCTGTGTGTGTGTGTGTGTGTGTGTGTGTGTGTGTGTGTGTGCACAGATGTTAGGAAAATGGGGGACTGGGAAAGGAACGGCTGCTCATGGTCACTCTGTATACCAGTCCCTAGATAGCAGGACAGAAATAGTCACACATCTGTTGGAAAGTCAATAGGACATAAAATAAATAATTATTGGACAGAGGTGTAAAAGATAAAGGCAAAAAAGAGAGGCGGGTCATGTAGATTAGAGTAACATGAAGAATGCTGTAGGATCAAGCCTGTTAAAATAAATGGTACTAATTACCTCAGGGAAATATAAATAAACTATGTGCTTCAAGAAACATAATTCAAGATGGCCATATAGAACGCGTCATCTGAGTCCCTTTATTGTGGCTTCCTAGGTGCTACGGAATTCATTGTCGTGGGATTTTTGAGTGAGATGAGACTTCTGAAGTCATCCAGTTCTTGTTGCTTTTGATGGATTTAATTGAAGGAGGATTTTAGCCCTTTAGGAGGGGCTTAGGCTTTATAACATGGTGCTTACTAGATCAAATGTGACTCTTCCTTTAGCGCTTAGTGGAACGCATTTTACATATTAAGGTTGAGATGACATGGTTCTGTTCCCCACAAAATAGATGGCCCAGTAGTCCTCATGAAAGGCATGAGGACTTACCCCTTGAGGTACAGCTGGGGTGCCTCCTGCTGTTTCTGGTGGGTCCCTTTACCTTCTGCATGGCTCCTCCTGCTTCTACTCTGAGCTAGCTGCTGCCCAGTGTACCTGCTTCGGCACCCTTCTCTCTGCCACGTCTGGGCCTGACTCGAACGTGTCTCCTTGATTTTACAGGATGTCAACATCCCTGACCTCATAAAGCAGCTTGATATCCTGGGTGATAACGGGGTAAGTGGTGCACGGATGACGTGGGTCAACTGTGTGGACTGGCCTGAACAGAGTTGAGAAATACTAGGCAGTGTGCCAAGTATAAGACACCAGCAAGCCAGACAGCCTATCTCCCTAAGCGTGTAACTCCCCACAGAGAATCACACATGCCGAAGCAGCCACAGGCACGACCGGAAGGTAGCTGCAGAAAAGAGGCTTGGTAGAGGGTTTTTCATAGGAAGGGTTCAGGTTGGAATGCAGACCGCATCTGCAGTGATTAAAGCTAATTACCGTCTGACTGCTGCTCACAGGCATCCAGCGTAAAATTAATCAGCCAGGCGGTCGGAAAGACTGCTCAACACTGGAGTTGTTGGCAGCCCTATAAAACGAAGCAGGAGGCTATGATCTTTCTTTCCTTTTAACAGCTCCCTCTGAGCGGGGCCAAGGGCTATTAATTCAGGGGCAGCACCACTCAGAGCAGCATAAGGGGAATGGCACACCTGGTCTATGGAGCAATGTACAAGGAAAATGGCGCCATGTTCCCCTTGAAAAGGAGAACCAATGAAATCTTGTCAGAACTGCTGTGAGGAGACAGCTCCTCCTCTATTCTGGGATTCTTAGCATGACTGCTAATGAAGTGTGCGTACAGTCACACAAAGCAGTAGACTTCGCAGGGGATTCTTTGGGGGGGATTTATTAGGAGCCAGAATGTGCAGCGGCTACTTGCACCTACTTGCACACACGCTGTGTTCACGGCACACGTGTTTTCCATGGTGCAGATGTCATGAGCGTTCTCACCTGATTGTCTTTTTTTTTTTTTTTTTTTTTTTGTCTTTCACAGAACTTAAGGAATGAAGAACAGGTGGCCATAATTCAGGCTAGCACTGTGCTGTCCCTGGCAGAGAAGGTAATGAATGAAGCTGGCGTTTCTAGTCATCCAGTGTCGAGCTTGGTGTCTGGGAGTAGAAGAGTGAAACGCCAGCCCTGTACACCCAGTTTTGCATTATTGAGTGTGTAATAAATGTGATTCGACCCAGGGGAGTGAGAACAGACAGAAGTCTATATAACCACTTTGGGATGGATGGATGTTTTTTACATTAAAGTCACTTGCAAAATATATCATTTATCGAAATGGAGAACCTTTTCAGTTCAGAAGCCAGTAAGAAGGGTTTTGTTGAGAACTGGTGAAGCTAGAGTTGTTCCAGTCTCAGGCTGTCCCTTCAGTGTGTGTGTAGGCGCACACCTATTGTTCTCCATAGATTCTGTGACTTGGTCCTGACTGACTGCAGTCTCACCCTGAAAGCCCAACAATATTATACTGACCTCTTGTGTCTAAGCCTGGTAAATGACATGACAGAAGAGAACCAACACGGGGAAGCCAGATTCCTGGTTGCATCCAAGTCTATGAATCCATAGCCAGGTGTGGTGGTACACACTTTTAATCATGGCACTTTGGAAACAGAGAGGCGAGTTCAAGGCCACCCTGGTTTATATAGTGACAATCTGTCTCAAAAAATGTGAATTAAAAAAAAGAATCTGCACATAGCAGAGTTATGTGCACATGCACATAGCAGAGTTATGTGCACATGCTTAAGTAACATGAAAGTTTTATTGTATATATTCATTAAGATGCTGTCTTAATTCTGAATGGCATAGCAATGATGTTAAAAGTTATATGAAACCCTGAGCAATAATCAGCTCTTTTGAATTTGAAATGATCAAATTCTACAGGTCAAATAGAAATGTTCTAATTCCCCAAATAATAACATAAAGATGAAGGGGAGGGAAAGAAAGAAGTGTTGTTACAGAATTAAAAATACAAAATATTGACAGGATCCATTTACTGATATTAATTTAAACAAACCAATTTTACGTATTTTTACTAAACACATTTTTCTGATCACTTAGAAAATTTTAATATGGGCCAAGTATCAAATGATAAGAGAAACAAATGTCAGTTCTGCAAAACGTGAAAATAGATGTTTTGTTTATTTTGAGGTTTAGAAAGGCCTTCCTTAACTGTCTGAAATGCATACTGAGGTGCTTGCATTTGCTTGCTCTTTTAGCACCGGTTTCCCTCAGAATTCAGTTACAAGCCTGATCACTTGTTCTTCCCTTTCCCCAGCATGTTAATAACATCCTATTTTCCCTACAGAAGGTACAGAATCCAAAATTTGCCGAAAGGGTCCTTGGAATTCAAGCCTTGCCTGCTTATTTCTCCATCAACCCTCTCCTCCAACCTCTCTCTTTCTATATTGTCCCTCCCTCCTTGTTTTCCTTCTGTCTCTCCTCCTCTTTCTTCCCACTTCCTTCCCTCCATCTTTCCCTGTCTTCCTCCTTTCTCTCCCTCCCTGTCCCTCTTCTCCTTCACTCTCCCTTTCCTCCCTGCACTCTGCTCTTCCTCCTCTCATCATTTAGTCCTTTGTCCCAAAGTCTTTACCGAGATGCTCATGTCTTCCCTTTCCACCTATGCCTGGCTGTCATAACCGCTCATATGCAGGGAAGCCTTCCTAGTCCACCAGGCCCAGACAGCCTTTTGATGCTTCTACAGTGACTGTGTTTTGCTCTCTAGTTTTGACAATTGCATTTAAGTTGTCAAACTTCTGTTTTCTGCCATACCCACCTATCTTCATAACTTACTGTTCTATTACTGTGATAAAACACTGTGACCAAGGCAACTTACCAAAAAGGAAGCATTTAACTGGGAGCTTGCTTGCAGTTTGAGAGGGTTAGTTCATGACCATCATGGTGGGGAGTGTAAGAGCAAACGGGCAGGCATGGCTCTGGAGCAGTAGTTAAGAACTTACATCCTGATTTTCAGGTAACAGGCAGAAGGTGAGACTGGACCTGGCTTGGGCTTTTGAAACTTCCAAGCCCATCCCCAGTGATACACCTTCTCCAACAAGGCCACACCTTCTAATCCTTCCCAAACATTTCCATTAACTGGGGACCAAGCACTCAAACCTAGGAGTCTGGAGAGGAGGGGGTCATTGTCATTCAAACCACTACACTTCCTCTTAGACTCCAAATCCCAAAGGAGTGAATATGATCTTTGTCCCTCCTCTCCTTATTTCCCCGATTTCCACCTGAGCAGCTAGAGAAGAAATGATCAGTAAGTGCTTACTGAAGAAGTAAATGAATAAATTCATTGACACCCCAAGAAATAGCACACTTTGTATCAGCCATTCTAGGTGTGTCTTTGATGACAATGGTCGGAACGTCTTACTCAGTTGAAGACATGAGAGGTAGTGATCCTTTAATGCGGTGTAAAATTGCCTTGATTTGGAACTGCGAAGAAAACGTAGACTGACTCTGTGAAAGGTGTAGACTAGGGAGGTAAAGAATAAGAGCTAGGCTTGTGTGCCTCATTAGATCCATCAGTCTCACCCTGGTCCCTGTGTGAGTGTGCTGCAGTCTGTTAAAGCACAGGAGACACTTGTGGAGTGCGTCTTTTGAACTGACCCCTTCTAACCACTGAATCTAGGTATCATTATCACATTTTCCAGAAGAAATCAGAAGCACAGAGAAGGTGGGTGCTCTGCCCAAGGTTGCACAGACGGTGATTGAGTTAGTTAGAACCCAGAGTCCATCTCTTTTATCTTTTCACCAGATGCTTGTGTAGCTCAAGAAACACCTAAGTAGGCTTTGCATAGCATCAAGGAGCTAGGTCATGGGATCTGTGGCAGTCTAGCACATGCCTTGCCTTGTGTCTTTCTTGCATGGCAGCATCTAGCTGAGCAAGCACCGGGTAATAGCTGTTAACACTGTGGTAGAAAGTGAGGGTCTGGATAAATAAGACACACATTTAACCTAGGAGCTTACAATATGTGTGATTCTTTTTTTTTTTTTTTTTTTTTTTTTTTTTTTTTTTTTTTTTTTTTTTGCAAAGGTGCAGACCTTTGCAAATCAGCTTAGAGTCATCTTCTCCATTAGGGACTCCTTTGGTTCGATTCCCAGGTTATTCTAAATGTCCTCTTTGATCTTAAGACTATAAATCTAGACAACAGTTACTAATTAGGAGTATGATCTTCAGCCAAAGTGTATACCTAGACAAAATTCCAACAGTGGCGCCCTATATGTCTTTATATAAAAAGGTAACACTGTATATATCATCATTGTGTCTCACATCTAGCTTACAGATACCATATAGTCCTTTTACAAATGGTAACTTGCTTTAGCCACACAAATACAAGCAAGAGCCAGCATGCAGGTCTGAAGCTCATAATGGAATACTTGAGGTTTGCAGTACCTGTAAATGCACAATCTGAAACAGAATCTATTTCTTAAGAAAAAGGGGGAAACAGGAAGAAGTAACCAAAATAATAATATGTGCAAAACCATAGCTGTTGACTGAAATGTCCTTGAAGAAGTTGCCATATATATGGATAGAGACATGAGAGATTCACAGTTCTGCTGCCATAGCATGGTCTCGGGAGCTAAGGCGAGCTGGTCATGATGTCTCTCCAAAGGCTCTAGAACGTAGAATTGCTTGTTGTGTCATACCATGTGTCCACACTGAAGAGAAATAAAATCTGACAGTGGGACACTTTAGTTCATGCAATATACAGTGACTGTCACCTCACACAAATTTATTTTTTTTAATTTTTTCATTGATATTTACATCATTTGACATTTAAGATTTTGTGTTTCAGGGGACATCAGGTTGCCTTTCAAAGCCATATAGCAAAGAAAAGCTAAAACTGAACAGGAGCCGAGGAAGCTCCCTCCAGTACTCCCACAGTTATGCCCAGTCACCTCCATAAGGTCTACGCTGGCATCACCTTAATGGACACCATGCTGACTATTGGTTCTATTAAGCTATGTGTATAGGGTATGCTCACATAGTAGGACCCAAAGACAGTGGGCTTATTAGTACCACATCAAAATGGTGCATTTCGAGTATTAAGGAATACCTTGTCTTTGTGTGGTTTGTTTAAAATGCCTTCACTTAAACATGATTCGTTACAACATTGCAGAAATCATTTTCATATATCCAAATTTTACTCTTACTCATGACGCTCTCTCTCCACACCTCCAACCTTGAGCTATTGGGCAGGCTGTGCCTCGGAATTCCCTTCCCTCGCTTGTCCTTTAGACTTCAGTTCCCAAAGAAATCCTCCCATGGGTGCAACAGCTTTGCTACTCTTCGTCAGCCGTGAATGAAGCCTTAGCAGCTGGCAAGTAGTAGACATCAGAGGACATTGGATGCGTGGAAGATGGTAGCACTTTGTTTAAACTCCAGGAGGAAAAAAAATGCATGAAGAGTTCATATAAGGGTTCAATCAAAACCCAGAGACATAAGGGGAAAGACCAAGCACTTCAGTGAACAGCCCACAGAATTCATGCCACGTCCAACAATCGTGCCAAATGTTTCTATCTTCTTAACCTTTTTAGTGGATCCAACAGATTGAAGGAGCAGAGGCTGCCCTGCACCAGAAAATGATGGAACTGGAAAGTGACATGGTAAGCATAGAGGGAAATATTCCATTATAATGGAAAATGAACATCGCTTCTATCCTTTTTATCTGGCACTAGTGGAAGTTTGTAACTGCCCTATTGATCTGTGTACAGACTGTGGGGCATATTTCACAGAAGTAGCTGATGACTTTAAGCTCTAGTCTCCCCCAAAGCATGCCATACATTGGCAACATTTATAAAACCACTGTTGAAAGAACTTAAATTAGGTATTTTCTCTTAGGCTAAATATTTTTTCTGCTATGAATAATTACTCAGTAAAAAAAATTACAGACTTGATGGGTATGTCCAGTTTTAAGAATCCACAAGCTATTTCACATCCATTGGGATAACTACTGTCAAAAAACAAAGAGAAAGTGACAATTGTTGGCACAGAAGTGTAAAAGCTAGAACCCAGGACACTACTGAGGTAAGAACTAGTACAAATATGGAAAACAGTATGGGGATTGCTTTTAAAATCCAATAAAATTATCATATGACCCTGCAATACCAAAAAAAAGGAAATTGGGATGTGGCAGGTTACTGTACGCATACTCTCATAATGACATTATTCACAATATTGAATGTAGCCAAAGTACCTATTGCTGATTGAAGGGATGAACAAAGTACGGTATGCGCATGTGTTGGTTCAGTCTAAGATACCTGCTGGACACAGCATCTCTTTTGCCTACGGCTCCGCCCTATCCTCTTCCCAAACATCTCACTCTAGCTGCAGCCAACATCTCCAAACATGCATCCCTAGTGTCTAGTGAAGGGTACAACGTAGATGAACAGTGAGGACACGAGCTGTCACAAAAGGACGAACACTATCATTCCACACATGTGAGCTAGTGTCATGAAACTCATAGGAAAAGCAGGCACAGTATGGCTGTCAAGAGTTGAGAGAAAGAAAAAAAAACATAGGATTGTTAAAAGTTTCTCTTTTGCAAAATTAACAAGTTACGGACATTGATGTCGTAAGAGTATGGATGTATTTCACACTATAAATATGTACTTTAATGACTTAAGTGTTCATTTTATTTCATGTGTATTTTAACACAATTTAAAATAACATATCTCCAAACATAGGAATTAATAGGTTGTTAACTTACAGCATTATATATAATCTTATAACAAGATGTCATTTAAATGATCATTGTTAAAACAAATGTAGTAGGTTCCTATCAAGTCATGAAGCTCTATGATAACAATAATTTGTATTTTATAGAACTTAACAGTTTGGGGGATCATAATATCTTGTACATAGTTCAGGCTTTACCAAGAAATTAAGATCTATTGTGAAAGCACATAAGAACTGTTTGCGTTCAAAGTGGCCATCGGAAGCCCCTTCAATGCACGACTACTTATGCAGCTGCCAGCCTTTACAGGGTACTTCGGGCACTGGTACCTACAAATGGTCAGGAAAGCCCAAGCAGCTTTACTGCATACTCTCAGAAGTGAGCACAGCTGGGTTTTTAACCTTCCAATCAGCTGGAAGAGTTCTTTACTCTTCACTTAAGCACCCAAAGAAATGATTGACTTGCACGTGGGAATATGTTGCACCCAAAAACAAAGCTCTAACTAATAATAACAAGATGGGCATGCAGTGAGAGATGTACAAGAACTGAGGACGTGTGAATAAACTTCAGATTTATATCCCCCGGCTCACACAAGCTTTGCAACAGGGGCCAATAAATACTCATAAATGGCAGTGTGTGTGGAATCACCCTGGCTCTCTAAAATGCCCTTCATCTTTGTGTTTATTAATTTGAATAAGTTAAGTTTGTTTATTATATAACATCCCTGTGTTAAATTTGATAACATTCTTAGAAAAACATACTAGAACAATACACAATACACAGCTGTCTTCTGTGCCCTTAGGGAACTGGTTCCAAGACTCCCTGGAAATACCAAAGTCCACAGATGCCCAAGTTCTTTCTATGCCACAGCTTTGCATATAACCTACACACACCCTCTTATGTTCCTTAAATCATCCCTAGATTGTGATTATGTATTATACCATTTATAATGTAACTGCTTTATAAGTACTTATTATATTCCATGTTTCTAAGGGTTGATGAAAGCAAATGGGATAGTCAACAGATGTTTCAAATATTTTCATTCCAAAGATACCGGAGTCTCTATGTGCAAAACCAGAAGAAACAGAGAGCCGAGTGTACTCACACAGATAGATTTATTACTTAACGGCAACCGTGTCAAAATCTGTCCTTAATTACCTACTCTCAGGACTGGTTCAAAAATCTTTAAGAGTGTTCCACGTGACTCCCTGTTATGCCTTTTATGCTTCTTGCCATTGTTTTCCACATCCCCTGTGCAAGACTGTGAAGGCTAAACTAATTTTCTTCAAAGAGAACTGCAGTTCTACAAATACTAGTGATTTGTGTACTAGAGAAAACATTCATCTGTATAGCTTTCATGTATCACTTTCTAATTAATGGAATCTTGCTCTCAACTTGTCAGTGTTACTCTTTTTTATAGGAACAATTCTGCAAAATCAAAGGCTACTTGGAGGAAGAACTGGACTACAGGAAGCAAGCTCTTGACCAGGCATATATGGTAGGTACCATCAGTGGCCAACATGCTGTTTATGCATCACTCTGTACAGCTGAGCTAAGATGTCCTGTCTAATTTGTCATTCCGTGCAGTTGAATGCACACTGGATGCATGCAGTTATTAATTGCTGCTTCAGTTTTGGAACAGAAACCCCAAGGTTGCTGCTGCTATATAATATTTTTATATTTTATACATAATTCTAATTCATTATTAAATCAAATGTATACTTGTAGGTAATATTTAGATGAAGGACACACTGAATGCCAGGGTAGATCCAAGAGGATTTTATTAAATCAAGTAACATCATTTGGGACTCTAACAGATTAATAGAATAATAATGGATTTAAAATATGTTACGTGTATTTTAATTCATTTATTCTTTAAAATGACCATATAAATCACAGATAATCTTGTTATTCCTAACTTACATATGAGGAAAACAAGGCTTATAGAGCAAAACCTTTGCTCATGTTTGTAGAAGGGCAAGCTGTAATGTAGCTCTTACTCCAGAAACCGCAGCCTAATTTAGACCCATAATGCAGCCACCACAAGCGAGGCTATGGTTGTGAGTGGACTGTGCCTTTTTCTCCCCATAGATAATTGTGCTTATAGATGCTCATGACTGATTCCTTCCTTCCACAAAATGCATACTACAAAATGGTTGGCACTGGACTGCAGCTCTTCTTCTCTCCTTATGCCCCATCCTCACTGGTTCATGGTCATGAACCAGAAGACAAAGAACAAACTAGTGGACTATTGCAAAACTTGCTCATAGAGGTTTTTATAATGCTCTTGTAACTCTGGGGGAAAGTAAAACTCTGAACCCCTGTTTGTATCAAAGATTGTTTAGTCTGTCCTCTCCCAAATGCATGAAAGATTCTGATATCGTTTAATGGGGAAGCAAGAGAATAAGAATTGGTCACTGCTTAGAAAATAAAACACTAATTTATTTTTCTCCATGCCTTATCCTTTTACCCTTGTCTCTCCTGCCTTGAAAAAGCAAAGTTAAGCTACATTCCTGAAAGAAACTGTTGAGACCTCATTCAGAAAGCCATATTTAATTTTCAAACAATGAAATATGCTTGGTCCAGGAGCAATAATAGAAAAGCATCCCCTGTCAGGACTTGGAAACTGACTTCTGTCAGAATTATGGGAAATAAAACTGTAGATTTAGGCAACTACATTTGACATGGGTGACACACACACACACACACACACACACACACACACACACACACCACCACCACCACACCACACCGCCAGGGAAACTCCAATATTCTAGGCTATTTTTGAATCATTTTTCCATTTTTTCTCAAGAGCAAAGAATGGAAACCATAAGACATCTTCAAGTACAGAGAATTGTTATGTGAATAAGAGATGGTGTTTTATGTTTGAAATATCTCTCCTATTTCAAGTACTTTTTCCTACTTACACTTGTTGCTAATACTACAGCCACTGTGGCAGTTTCAACCAGCTGCAGGGTTGACAAGTAGGAAGGAGAATAAGCCCATTCTCAGCTCCACTTGAAAAGGGAAGGGGGTGTGATGGTGTAGTTATAATGTAGTCATAGAGACTCCTAAAAACAAGTGCCTAAATGAACAGGACCCCAGGAAAGAAAATGAATTTACTTACAAAGCGTTGTATGGGTGGCATTTGTAGCATCTCACAAAGGGAATGTCCAGAGGAGAGCCAGGCAGGAGATACTCAAAAACTCTAAGATCCCCTGAGACCGAGGTACCAAGTTCCTGTCTCATCCATCCACACACACACTCTCCCAGTTATCACACCCCAGTGCTCGGTCCCGAAGGTAGACTTTTCTGATTCTATTTGCCAGAGAATCCAGGAACTAGAGGCTACCTTGTACAATGCTCTGCAGCAAGAGACTGTGATCAAGTTTGGTGAACTGTTAAGTGACAAACAGCAGGAGGAGCTGAGGACGGCTGTAGAAAAATTACGGCGGCAAATGCTGAGGAAGAGCAGGGAGTACGACTGTCAGATCCTCCAGGAGAGGATGGAACTCTTGCAGCAAGCCCACCAGGTGAGGACCAAGCCCCACATCTCTGTCAGTCAAGCCTAAGCACGTGGGACTTAGTAAAAAGCACTTGATGTGAACACGGAACAGCTCCAGAGATTGTCGGCGAGGGAAGTAACGCTTTCCCACTATCACTCAATATAGGATGACAGGTTGATAATAAAACTTGGTCTTGAGGAAAATGGCATTTCAGAGGTGCTGCATGTGGCTATCATTTTCTGGAATGACTTTGTCACCGGCTCCAAATCTCTTGGAACCTGATTACTCACCTATGTGAGGAAACAGGGTACTGGCTCAGCTTTACATGTTCCTGCCAATAACTGAGCCTGAGGCAGCCATCTGGAAAGAGTAAAGGGGATCAGAGCCTGTCTCTTCACTCTCAGAACAAGCAGCAATAATAGCAAAGCCTGGAGGCTGCTGTGTGCTGCCTGGCATTTGCTCAGTCAGGATCTGAAGGTTATATTTGTGGCTGGAGAGGTGCTCAGTGGCTGCTTTTCCAAAGGACCCAGGTTCTATTTTCAACACTCACATGATGGCTCATAACTGTCTATAACTCCAGTTCCAAGGGATCTGATGCCCCCTCTGACATCCTCAGACACCAAGTATGCACATGGTATATAGACATACATACAGGCAAATCACTCATACACTTAAAAGGAAATTGTTAAGAATGTAAATGTTATACTTGCATCATTTCACGTCATCTTCACAGAAGCTCTAAGAGGTAAGTGTTCTCATTATCTCAATTTTGGAAATAAAAGTATTCAAATGATTTATTCAAGATAGCAAGTGGCAGAGAAAATCACACACCAGGTATGCCGTCCCCTGGTTAGACCCCGGTGCTAACCATTGCACGCTGCTGTCATATCCATCTTAGGGCATTTGTGACTTACATGATCTTTCTAGAGTGGCAAGTCAAACAGTAGGTACCCCTGACCAACTTGCAGCCACAGTTCTTTGTAATTCTTCATTTGTGTTGTAACTTGACCAGTGAGCAGCAGTACAGGCCTGTCCAGAGAGCAAATTCAAAAGAACTGTAGAATTCATATTGCCAGGTTGCAGTATTTGGTATTCATATCTGTGACAATCTGATGGAATATGAGAAAGTACAAAGCATGTGTTGAAGTTAAAGGAGCAGAAGAGGAATTGTGCTTATTTTAGGACACCAGGAAGAGCAAACCATGGAAGCCCAGCAGCACAGACAGAGGCAGAGGCTCCGTGTCCTCCACACCAGCAGAGCACTCAATCCATTTGTCCCAAAGATGACAGGCACATGCGTATTTCTGTCAGGAAGCCTTCAGGATTACAAAGATTTGACCAGTGGAAAGTTCTGGAAGCTCTTGACAATGGAGTATTTCATGGCCTTTTGTTTGCTTGCTTTTCACTTCTGGGGGGGGTAGAGGTGTCTTCTTACATGGCAAAAGCATCTAATCGGGTTTAACAAATCAAGAGCTTTGTCTTGTAAGTGCTATGTGTTTGCTTTGACATGGACTGATAGTTATCTAAATTGGCTTATGATAAATATCCTGGCATCCCAGTTTGAGTCGATTTTTAGTCTGTTAGCTAAGGTTCCTCTCTCTTGAAAGAACTCTGCCTTTCATGTTACTTAGAATGAGGTGAGAGAGTTCCCAGACATTTCCCTCTCCCTAACAAATGTCCACATTAAATGTACCTTTTATAATTATTTCCTACTCATCTCTTCCCTTTTAATCAATAAAGTAGCTTAATAGCAGAGTTATTCCAGAAGGCATTGGCCAGGATGTGTCAGACAACTATGATGTAATTATGATGTGTAAATTTTAGAGGCCATTGCTAGCTATTTGCTAGACATTTATACGTAGGTGTCCCAAGATGAAAACAGTATGCATTCTTGTCCTTATCTTTACTCTCTATCTGTTCGGGTCAGTAGAATGACCTTATCTAAAATTACTCAGGCTTCAACACTTATGCCTTCTCTGCCCTCTGCCTCAGTGAACTTAGGTAGGACCACATCCAACTGACGTTGGCCCCCAAGTGCTTTGAAGCTTTCCTATTTTGCTCACACTGTGACAGGCATTTGCAGGATCTTTCATTATTATAGTGGCTTCCAGGTGCCCCCTGTACTAAACTGACTCGATCATCTACACATGCACTCAGACATTTCAATGTATTTCCTAGCGGTAGATTCCATGTGCTGGATATCTAGAATATTCACCGCGGACACTGCCCTCCTGTGTATTTGAAGACAAAGGTGATTAGCATGAAGAAAATAATTACGGTGTATTTGTTAAGCGGCGTTAACAAAGGCCCATGGTCCCCCAGGGCCGTGGAAATCACATTGTAGGAACTTCCCACTTCTCCCTTTAGTTTGTTGCATCAGTCAGCCCTGGTTTTTTATCAACTTCCCTGTGGCAATTTCTTGCTCAAGGGCATCTGTGGTCTCCCTTCTCAAGTGAGTCAAGTCCTGTGTAGGTTTCTTAAGGTCCTTCATTAGCTAGTCATCTCTCTCTTAAAATATTCTTTCCAGTCCATCTTGTAGCTAGAGTTTTTCTGCCTGGCCCACAATCAGGACAAATCTCTGTCACCTGCCAGTCCCACAGCCGCTCAGACCCAACCAAGTAAACACAGAGACTTACATTGCTTACAAACTGTATGGCCGTGGCAGGCTTCTTGCTAACTGTTCTTATATCTTAAATTAATCCATTTCTATAAATCTATACCTTGCCACGTGGCTCGTGGCTTACTGGCGCCTTCACATGCTGCTAGTCATGGCGGCGGCTGGCAGTGACTCCCTTCCTGCCTTAGCCACTGACCAATCAGTGTTTTATTTATTGACCAATCAGAGCAATTTGACATACAGACCATCCCACAGCACCATCTCCTGAGTTCTTTCCATTGCAAAGCCTAGTTAGTGCCACTAGGTTTCCTATTCCAAAGCCTTTGCTTGCCTAATTTTCCACCCAAAATGGCATTCAAACATTCTCATTTTTTCAAGTCCCTATTAGAGGTCCACCTCTTCCAGAATCCACTGCTGGATGAACAAAATGTACAAAACACTCTTTAAAAAATGTTTAAAGCCTTGTCTTATAATCAGTAAAAGCCATGTATTCAGAGCCAGCTGTGTACCAGATGCTATGAATATGGCAGTTACTTTAGACATCTGATCTGCCATACAGATGAGAAAGGACAAAGCCATGCTACAAATGAACCACAGCATGAACTATCTCTAAGGGAGCCCTTAAGTGCGGGGAATAAGCTTGGACAACATATATGGGTATGCATGTGAGTTGGAAAAGATTAAGTATGTTAGGACAGGTAGTCAGAGGATACCTCTGAAGATCCTTGCAAACCAGGGAACCAGTCACACAAAGGTCTCAGAAAAAGGAGCAAGCACTAAGTCCTGCTGTACATTCAAGAGCCACAGAAGAAGTCAGTATGGCTGGTGTGCACAGAGTCAGGTTAAGAGGTGAAGCTGGAGACCATGAAGAGTCAAGATCATTGTGGGGCCTTGCAAGAATCTGGTATTAGTTTTAATGCAACTCAGCTAACTTTTCCTTTCCCTACCTCTTAGACTCAGGACTACTGTGATCTTTCTAAGCTTTTCACCCGTATGAAGCTGAAGATAGTATTGGGGGTCTTATGCATGCTAGGCAGGTGCCATACCATACCCCAACCTGATTATTTCACATTTCAAATTCAGATTAGCTATATTGGTTCATGTAGGAAGGACAGATTTTAATATGATGAGGATGGACCAGATAAGAAGCAGGAACAACTAAAAATAAGCTGTCTCATCAGATCCAATAAGGGATGAAGATGAGTTCATGTACTTGATAATGAGAGAGGAAGAGAGGGAGAGAGGGAAGGAGGGAGGAGGGGAGATGGAGAAAGAGAATATGAGAATCTATTTGGGATCTCACAATGTTTCCTCTTGGTCGGATAGCAAGTGTCTGGGAAAGAGAAACAGGCTTATAACATGTAATGAAGAATAATGGATTCATCTACCGTGTGGATTGGTCTGTCTACAGACTAACACAGCCCTAGGAATTGGAGATGGGTGACAGCGTTTTACATCTTTGCCATTTTTCACCTTTGCTACTTAATTCTGTTATTCTCTGTTTTACGTTCTATCTTGTCAAAGAACATCACAGCTCTTTGGGACGAAAAATTAGCTGATGTGTTAGCTGTATTCTTCAGTACAGATGGTACAGTCACAGACATGTCAGAAAATGGTCAGCAAGCACAGAGTTCATGGCTGAATAAGCACTTTGGTAGTTGCATGGATGGATGGTTCTCCGAATCAATATTTATGTCTGTATGCAGAAACAAGCCAAGGAATTGTGTGCATAAACAAGAAGGAAATGCCCAGCACATTTATTGTTTTGTTGTATAGCCTTAGAGCATACGCAGTACCACTGAATTACACACCAGCACACACATCACACACAGGTAGGTGCTACCATATTCCAGGCTCACCTGCATCTCCATCATTCATCAACACGTCAGAATGGTAACTAGAGCACAAGCCTCACCTCCTTTCTCTGACAGCCGCGTTGGTCAATCTTGGCGATACTAAGACAGATCATCTAGATCACTATTAATTCTTTGAGGTGGGAAGATGTCTCCTGCATTGTGGGATGTAATGCATCTACTGGCCCTAAGCCAGAAGAGCTGTTAAATACTCTATAATGCAGTTGTGACAATAAGAAATATTAACACAATTAAATACTGGTGATAGGTACACAAATTTGCTACTATACTAAAATATGAAATAATTATGCATTATAAAATAAGCATACCAACCAACTTGAGAAGTCCTCAGACATTGCCAAATGTCTCCCTCCAGGAGAGGGTAAAAATCACCTCTAGTTGACACTTACATTTCAGAGAGGAGACTTGATTTCCATGTTGAAATTTTTTTTTCTGTTAGCTTCTCTATTTTTTCTCCCCACATTGCATTATAAAAACCTCTCTGTATGTTACCACCCTCATAGGCTTCTAGCAGAAGGGCCAGTTCACTGTTTTAGTTCCTACAAACAGTGGTCATTAAACAACGAGCTTGCTCTGCATCACGATGCCCATGGGTACCAAAAGCCTTTGGGATGTCAAGGGGAATTGCGAAGACTTCTTTTGCTCCCCAGCAGTTGTCTGTGTAATGCCATTATCCAACCTGTGACATCTCCATATGTGGAATGTGGTTACAAAGGCTCTTCTGCGTTCCTGACTGCTGTGATATTTTGTTACGATTGCTTCATCCCCAGCTTATCAGCTTACTTCTGAGAAGTTGTATTAAAGTGTACTGTCTACTGGCTTTTGAGAATTGGTCAGTCATGTTTTGTGAGGAAATTCCATCCCCGAAGACAGTTGAAGCAGGAAGACAAGAAAGGCCAACAGTTGTCTGCTGTTTCAGTCAGCTTCAGCCATTTTTTACTGTATGAATAAGCGACCCTAATATCAATCCAAAGAGTTGACAAGGGCATTCACGTGACGCTCACTCGTTCTAAGACTTGCTGCTCTCTTACAAGGATGTAGCATTCCTACATTTCAGATAAGCTCACATTCCCCAGGGCAGAAAGCAGTGTGGCCAAATCCAGTGGCAGTGTGGTGGAATACACACTCTCACCTGGGTTAGGCCTCTGCAGTTGGTAAGAACGAGGTGGTTTGTTAGTAGCCCGTTACCATGACAAAATTCCTGAGAAAGCCAATGAAGTCAGAGGTAAGGTTCACTTGCGCTCATGCTTGCAGAACTTCCTATCCACGATCGCAGTTGGCTCCTTGCTTTGTGGCAGTCCATCTTGGAAGAAGCATGAGTGAACAAAGTTGCTCACCCTGTGGCAGTTGGAAAGCAAAGAGGGGAACGAGATTGAGGTCCCAATATCCTCTTCAAGGGAATGCCCCAGTGATCTAACTGCCTTCCCCAAAACCCTACCTCCCATCAGCCATACAGGCTGACGACCCTGTTAGTAGTGTGTGTTGTTTGGGAAGGTTTTTAAGCTCCAAACTAAAGCAGGTATAAAATACTCTGCTCAAAAATATTACCAGTGACCACGGGCAGTGGTGGTGCACAAGTTTTATCCCAGCAATCGGGAGTCACAGACATGTGGATCTCTGTGAGTTTGAGGCCAGTCTGGTATACAGAGTGAGTTTCAGGGCAGCCAGGACTGCTTCACAGAGAAATCCTGTCTCAATATATATATATATATATATATATAAACAATATTTTCCCACCATGAGTCTGGATCAGCTTTGGGACATGCAGAAACTCTGTAGATAGGGAAAAGTATATTTGTGCTATTTCCATTTGCTGGCACTAATATCAGTGTTTTCATAGAAACCATTATGATTTGTTTGGTGAACAATTTCCTCAACAACTTAGCGCCTAACAGTGTTTTCCCTGTTTTATCCAGAGAATCCGTGACCTAGAAGATAAGACAGACATCCAGAAGCGGCAGATAAAGGACTTAGAAGAAAAGGTATGCATTAACCTCCTTTGTTCAATCGTAAAGTGCTGCTGACCTGGCCTCTGTGCTTTCTCCTTCTTCTTGGTTATCGTGCTTGGCACAGGCAGACATAGGTACAGGGGAAGTTGTGCCCACCTTCAGTAGGACGCCAGGATTTGGGGTGATGCTGTCCCATCAGCAGCCTTGGTGTTTTTGCCATGTGTAATTTTGATTCCCTTCTCTCTACCCTCCTCATCTTCATTTCCAGTACTTTTTCCCCTCCATTACTCTAATTTGCTTTTTCTTTCAAAGATATTTTCGTACTTAAAACAAAACAAAACAAAACAAAGACATTTCCATTATTCATAAAAATCCCTTTCATCCCTGGGCTTCAGTTTCACTTCAACAATGAGTTCAGAAACCCAGGTTGACGGCAGTAAGTGCACCTCCCTGTCATTTCCCCAGTAGTTAGAAAGAGTACCACGCACCTTCAATCCCAGCACTGGGGAGGCAGAGGCAGAGGCAGGTGGATCTCTGAGTTTGAGGTCAGCCTGGTCTACAGAGCGAGTTCCAGGACGGCCAGGGCTGTTGCACAGAGAAACCTTTGTCCCGAAATACACCGCCCACCTCCACCCCTTACCCCCCACCCCCCAAAAAAAGAAAGAGAAATTTCTTCCAAGAGATCCTGTGTTTGGCGGGGGGGGGGGGGGGGGGGGGAGTAATGGTGTTCTAAAGAGGGCATGTGGAAATGACTGAGTGTTGATGGAAGAGAAATGCTCAGTCTGGCGTAAAGGCCTGTCCTGCCTGACAGGCCAGGAGCATTTTGCTGAGGAATGCAGAAAGAGAGCAGAGGGGTTCTCTCCCAAGCATCTGTCTCCCTGACAGAAAGTAACTCTACAAACCCTTGGGCTGAAATAGGTTGTTTGGCTGTGACTTCCATGGAATTCAAGAAGACCACGGCAAACCATCTGCCATTCCTGAGACTATGGTTAGAATTGAGTTCCTCCAAAAAGGCATGTGTCATGGTCTGTATGTGTGAGGTCAGAAGAAGTCAGTGCAGTCTGGAAGGAAGCCATATCACTGGGCGCTCACATTCTTAGACTGGTGAACTTCAGATTCTGATATCATCTTGGGTCAGTGACTACAAATACACCTTTGTGCCTATAAAATGGGAATGACAACACCCACACTGACCTCCCCTCATGGGTACCATGAGGAATGAAATCACATATGAAAATTAGGAAACCTTAAGAAAATAAAGTTCAAATTTAAAAGTATTCTGAAATTTTCCCATCCTTGAAGTACATGTCCTCCTTAAAATTTTAAATCTGATCTTCCCTCATTTCAGACCATTTGGTTCTTCAGCACTGAGTGAGGCATATGTAAATTACAGTGACCCAAAAACTACATTCAGTTTCCTTGCAGTTGGTGGAAAGATGCAGAGAAGGCAGGGGCTGCTCCCAGCTTCCCTGGTTGTTGGAGGACACATATCATGCCTTCAGTTTCTGACATTTTGGAGAGGCCAGGTCTGGTCTGACTTGGTGTTTATTCCTAAACTCCCCTTGTTCTGACTCAAACAGGAAGATGCAGTTGAGCAATTCTGTGCAGAAATTTCGGGGTGCTATTCAGCCCCCTTCAAGAGAGGCTTCCAAAAATGGAGCCATTTGGGTGGCCACTCCAGCTCCTATCCAAATGAATCCTGTGGAAGTTTGGGCAGAAGAGCAATTAAGACTACCAACAGGAGAACTTAATGACACTATCTCACAGTCATTTTGTCCCATAATATTTATAGACCTGAACTTCCTAGACATTTTTGATAATGAAGTAATGCATCAATTTCTGCTGAATATTGTCTTAAAACAGTGAACAGAGCTACTTAAATAACAACAAGCCGGTTGACTCTTGAGAGACCATAGAATGGGAGATGAGGTTCACACTAGGTGCTCTGCTCACATGACCTCACTCCCACTTGTCCTCCAGCCTACCAAAGCAGCTAAGCGTCCTTCGTGTCAGCACACTCTTCATTTTCCCCCTTGGAATACTTGAAAGCCTACTCAGGGTGCGCACAGTGTCCCTGTTGGGCTGGGGTGGCTCATTTTCATGCACACAGTTGGTGTAAATCAGGGGATATCAACAAACCAAACAAAACAGCCTCAACCACACACAGCAGTTCACTTGGCCAATGCACTTCTGCTGTTGTTGTTTCCTTTACTTATAATGATTCCACGAGGGAGACACAGGAGATGGTGTGGTCCCTCTTATGCATGTAATAAGCAATGCATCAAAGAAAGTAAACATCTTGCCCAAGATTATATAACCAGTCCATGCAAATCAAGATGAGAGGCCAGGGTGACTGACTTCAGGTCCCACCACACTGCAGAAGCTGAGACTGTTGTAACAGACCGAGGTACTGGTCATCTCTTCATGCTCAACTCTTCTGTCCAACCTTCTCCTTGAAGGAATAGTGGGAAGCCTTCCATTCTCCCTCATTCTCTAGTCCTTGATGGGTGTATCTTCAAGACAGACTTTTTAAAAGCCAGGATTGATGGCACATGCCTTTAATCTCAGCACTCAGGAGGCAGAGGCAGGCAAACCTCTGTGAGTTCAAGGTCAGCCTGGTCTACAAAATGAGTTCCAGGACAGCCAGGGCTGTTAGAGAAACCCTATATGAAAAAACAAAAAGAAAACAAGGAATATTTTTTAAAAGAGTGTTTCTTTTAATAAAATAAGTTAAAACTTATAAATACAAAATATAAACATGTGTTTTTAAATATATAATATTATAAACAAATAGGAAATAAATATAAAATAAATCATCAACACATGGCTTTCAGCACATTATGTTTATAACTTTGTTGCTATAATGTTACAAGAACCTTATAAGCAGTGGCAACGAGAGAATTAGACGAATAATATTTGCAATGTGTAAATGCCATCCAGGACCCTATTCCAACATGCTGAATTCATAGGATGTTCATAGAGTGGCATAATGTAATTTAAACTACCAAGGGAATCCACATTTTAAAGACATACCTGGCCTGTGACATTTTATAATTAATACATAGTTGGTTTTATTCCAGTACTTCATAAGCGTGCATTAATTCATCTAATTTTTTTGTTTCTCTAATGAAGGATTTTGGTAAAGAGATCAAATTAGGCCATTAATAAGTCAAATATAAAGAGGTCTATCTCAAGGTGAGGACAGCTCGAATGTAACTTATTCATCATCTGAAATGCCCATTGGTATAAAAATATCTTCCATACCAATAGGAGAAACACACATTTGAATTTGCACAGGACATGCCCAATTTATACTTTGTATTCCCAACAGTGTCCCATCTCCTCAGAAGTGTCCCCCTGCAGGTGATCATCGTACTACCCCTTAATATTCTTCCTGCTGGCTCTTGGTCCTAAAACCTGTCACATTAACTAAGCAGCGACAGCTTAATGAGCACAAATCTCTGATTACAGTTTTGAAATAATACCCTCGCATCCCTGGAGAAGTGAGACGATGCCCACAAGAAAGTGCAGCTCACGATATCTGTGCTCTGGCTCGCATTGCACTCCAAGATTGTATGGAGTGAGACACCATTTTACTACTCTGTGGATTTTCTCATCTATGAAATTTGGAGCCTAAAGCCTAGAGCAACTATGTGTGAGAATGCCTTGTCATTAATTCTAAAATGTGTGCATCCATGTTAGAGGCAATAGGTAAATGAAGACTTGTTTTTGTTTTTAATGAGGTAATGTGGAAAGCTTTTGTGCTACCTGAATGCTGATGGAAGTTCAGATTTACATAATCTCCTTCTTTTTCTTCTGCAGTTTCTGTTTCTATTCTTGTTCTTCTCTCTTGCCTTCATTCTATGGCCTTGATGTCAAGGTGCCTCTTAAAGGTAAGATTTCATTGAACTCAACAGTGCAGCTCTAAGAGGTAGCTGATAAGAAGCATGTTAATGTTGTTATTGCATCACAGGTTTTTCCCAAACCAAACGGTTTAGTTAGCCATAAAATAAGACATGGGTCCAATCCCAGTGGACTATTTTTAAAACTTAAAGTTGTATGGTGTAGAAGTGATGTTTTCAGTTTAATTATATTACCTTAAGAAGTTGCAAAGTCTATGAATCTTAGTGTTCTCATTGTGGCTGTCCATCACCCAGTCGGCATTGTGTCTATGTATCCACCAAGTGAAAAAAACGTCATTGCGCCTTTAGTATTTCTCTGGCATGCTGGTTCTAAGACTCAGAGAAACCATTTATGACCACTATTGCAATTCTGTCCCAACCTTTCCACAACAAAAGTCAGGAAAGCATGATTATCATATTAAGTGAACTTGGATCTTGTTTTAAAACAAGATACTTTTCAACATCTATTCAAGAAGAAAAAAATGAAGCCTTGTTATGGTCATTACCAAGCCTGTGTCTGATGAGCACGTGCATCAGTAATTCTAGCTTGTGGTTCTCAATGTTCTCAGTGCTAAAAATAACAGTCACAGAAGTCTTATCATGCACCCCATGAGCCAGACCACTTGAGCTTGATAGAGTTGATGGAAGGTGGGAAGGATAGAGAGCAGGGACTGGTCTGTGGCTCACAGCATAGCAGGTGGTTCTGATATCCAGTCAGCAATGGAAACCACAAAGCTCAATACTACTGTTCATAATGGGGGGTTCCCCCTGACTTTCTAGATACACTTCCTATGGACCACTTTAACTTTGATTATCCTGTGAAATTACATTGTGCAGAGTTCCCTTCTAGGCTTCATATTATTCTTCTTCTAGCAAACAGAAAGATAGAAAAGAACACTTTCCCTCTCCATGGATGTTAACCTCATTGCTTCCCTGTAAAACAAACAAGAAGGCTTTAACATGACCTGAAGTTGGGAGAGGAAAACAAAAAGGCTGAGAAAGTTTATGCCCTTTGAATATCAATCCTCTGGCTGTATTTCTTCTTCCAAAAGTTTTTCTTTATAGTCTGAAAACTATCCATTGTCTGGCGATAATTTTGCCATGCACTAAGAAGACTGAGCCTCATAAGGGGAGGGAGAGCATAGGGTGTAAAGGAGGAAGACAGTAGTTCCGCACTAACGGGGCCACAATGTCAACAAACAGTTCCTCCTCAAAATAAACAGAGTAGATAAAATTATTAAGGAGGCAATGCTACACGGTAATTTAGGAAAGAAAAACTAGATCTCGTAAATATCAGGTAGAAAGGCAGGAAACTTCAGTATCGCTAACACTCATGCTGTCATGTACTGGGAGTTATTCTGAGCAACAAGTGCTTTCAATCCTCATCAATCACTCTCCAAGGTAAGTATCACTTTTATACTCATTTTACAGTTAGACATGACATCAAGTGACTGTCCACTATCATGCAGCTGTGCTTGGCAGGAGTAGGGGCTGAACCCACAAGCCTCACGCCACAGTCAGTTTTAATCAGCAAACAGCAGGGCATGTCTACTGCATTCCGAAGGATGTTCACATCATCATGCAGGCGCAGCTTCTTCTGCTGTCTCATATGTCACTCAGACGTTGTCTTGTAAAATCACACTGTGTCATCTCCATGGTTTCTGCTAAGTTGTGGGGGGTTCCTGAGGAATATTCAAGATTGGCTGTGTGCTTCAAAGCAGCACATCATTCATACTTAGTCACTTTCTCTAAAATGAAGGACTAATGTAGAAATATAATAGCAAATATATGTGATAATGAATCTGGTCAGTATGAAATGTATGCAGGGAAAATGACAGTGGTTGAGAATTCAATTATAGTGTGAATTTCGCCACAGACTAGAAGTGTGATAGTAGACTATTTATTTAATCTGCGTGAGTCTTTAAGTATTTACCTGCAGCATGGTGATGTGTTGAGAGAATTAAATGATGCCATACATAAAAAATACTTACCAAATTGCCTGCAAAATAATTAAATAATTTGCAATTCCTAGCTAGCTACTATTATTTTTAAAGTTAGTTATTGCATTTGCTGATTTTTGTAATATAAATATGAAAATATAACTTTCAGTTTTTCCAAGCAGATTGTAACATAAATCCAAACAAGAAGTTGCCTCTTTTCAGAAAATAATCTTGCCTTGATTAACTTATGGAAAGCCAACACTACGGAAAACTGAATGATGTTATTTGTATCTGCAAAGCAATTTAGATAAAGGTGGAAAGAAGAAAAGTAATCAGATTGTTCACAGATAGTAAAAGCATACCACAGATGATCTTGTATATACTAAGTCAATAATTGATTCTGTTCATAAGCCTAAAAGTAACTTACATATGAAGATATACATTCTTTAAAGCAAAGTGATTCATATTCATACATGCTTTCTTTGAGCAGTACTGTAAGTGATCCCTGGTGGTTTTTAAAAACGCATCATCCTGACATTTACATCGCCCTGATTTCAATCTCTAGTCCCAGCCAAAAAGGTCATAACTATATTTTTATCTAACACTAGTAACAGCCTTGTTAAATAAATGCTATTCTCTTATTATACTTTATTATTTTGTGGGTCTGCACCCCCATAAAAAACTACCCAGACTGGGTGATTTATAAATATTAAGGAGTTGTTTTTCACAGTTTGGAGGTTAAGAAGTCTACATCCAGTCATTGACAATCTATGTCCGGTGAAGGCTCAGTTTCTGTTTCCAAGGTGACACATTGCTATGTGTTCTGTAAGAGACACTATGTCCTCATATAAAAGAAGGAATAGAAGGGCAAAAAGAACCTACTTAATTCCCTCTGGCATTTTATGGGCTAATAATCCAATCCATGACAGTATCACCTCCTCTGTCAATAGACAAGCCAAGGAAGCCTCTACCCTCCAGCCTCAATTAGTTCTCATTCAATATTATATGTTTTCATCCCCATATTTGCACAGATCAATTACTTAACAATTCTCAACGCCATTTTCTTTATTGGTAAGATAGAAATAACAATGGCTATCTTTTACTGAATTCCACATGAATTTATTGAATGATACATTGCATTTGAGTTCTGAAGGAATGAAAAGTGTGAGACCTGTCCCCAAGTTTCCAAATGGCGTGACTGGGTGAATGGTAGTGCCTTTAAGATACTTCAGTCTTTGGCTAATGATAGCTGCTGACAGAGAAGCAGTTTTCTTTGAGGGTGTGGTCCAGGGTAGGTCAAACGCAACCCCATTGGAAAGCCACCACCCAAGAGTTGAACAAACTGGACTCAATGGGTTTAAAAAGCACTTGAGAACAAAAGTTAGGGAGGTAGGGATCAGAGTTGTTATGGAAGGAGTTGGAGGGTTAAAGTGAATATTATCAAAATATATTATATGAAAATCTCAAATAATCAATAAAAGTATTGTTTGAAAATAATTAAGTCACAAATCAGAGGTCACATGCTCTTGGTTCAGAGCCTGCTGGCATATAGGGTTTCAGAATGACACCTGTATGCTTCAGAGAAGGAAGGTAAAAGTCAAAACTTGCTTAAAAGAATCTCTGTGGCTCACAGGGTGATTCTGGATAATTGACGTTATTAAGTTTGAATGCAGCTGGCCTCACAATAGCAATAATAATTTCCTTTAAAGATACTCCTTAATTTGTAGAAATGTAAAATCCTAGGAAATTGCTTATAAACTAATTGGTTTTTTAAAAAAAAAAACTAGCATGTGCTAAAGACAACAAGTATTATCTAGCTAACTATGATAGGCAGAAATGGTGGCAGATAGCTACAGTCCCAATATTGGGGCAGTGAGGGTAAGGGAATTGGGAGTTCAAAGCTAGCCATGACCAAAATCAAACAGAAAATAAATGAAAATGATATATGCCTGTGATCCAGAATATATGATGCAATCTCTCATAGAATATAAACTGAAAACTTCCAAGTAAATGCCTTTGGAAGGGAATCTATTTATTTTATGTATACAGATGCATGAACATCCATCTAAAACATTGTTGTATAGGTTCAGATGAGATCTCTTTGCCAGAGAGTGAAGAATATTATTCTTTTTTAAAAAATACTATTATATCTTATGTGTATGGGTGTTTTGCCTGCATGTGTGTCTGTTCACCATATGTGTACAGTTTCCACAGAAGCCAGAAGAGGGCATTGGGTCTCCTGAAACTGGAGTTACAGGTGGTTGTTAGCCACCACCACTTGAGTACTGGGAATCAAATCTGGGTCTTCTGGAAAAGCAGCAGTGCTCTTAACCAACGAGCCAGCTCTCTGGCCCCCGAAAACATTATTAAGCTCTTGTGGTAGTGGGGTGTAAATGTGAATTGAGTCTCATCTTTTCAGTTCAGTCTCGTTTTCTTTCCTCATCCTTTAAATCATTCTTCGATGTATTCCACCACTTCCCATTCACTTCTAGTACCTGAAAATCTTGCTCAGTTTAAAACTTCAATCTCATATTTAATTTAATCTCATGTCTTTTCTTATCCTATCTTAGTCAAGGTCAGATACCCCTGAAGATGAATAGGTTCATGATTTAGCTGTAGATCTCATGCCTTCCTTCCATCCATGGGGCTCAGTATTTTATTGAGAGGACAGAGGAGCAGAAGAAGAGGGATCCTGCTTCTGAATGATTGTCACAATTTCACTGACTTTGACTGACCAGGTCTTTGAAGTCTTTTCTTGGAGAGGTGGCCAAAGACTGGCCACCCTGAGAGTATGCATCAAACACGTGCTTTTCAAAGGGCCATTCTAAGAATGTACAGTGTACCAGTCTCAGCCTACCTGAGACCCAACCCTCTCCGCTGTTGTTCTGGTTCCCACCAGTGGTGCTCTAGCCCACAGCTTCTTGCTGGGGAGCCCATCTCTTGTCGAAGCATAAGCAGAGATCATAAAACTGTCCCCATCTCTACTCTGCCATCCCACTCCAATTCTCTCCTCTGAAAAACAAGAGAAGAGAAAGAATTATATATACAAAAGACAGGTCTCTTCCTGTGTACACATCACCAATCTTTTAATGCCTCTTGGCAATGCCCCCTCCCCCCAGCGTATTCTCTTTTTATCTGTCTATTTAGCCATTCATTCATTCGTTTATTTTATATGTGTGTGGAGGTTGGTCCTTTCTTTCCACGTTGATGAGGCAAGCTCTCCCCTTCTTCAGCGGCTGTACTATGTACTCCAGGCTAGATGGTCTGTAAGATTCCAGGTAATTCTCCTGTCTCCACCTCCCATATCCTTATAGAAGTACTGGGGTTACAAATAAGTACCAAAACATCCAGTTTCTTTACGGGTTCTGGGGACCCACACTCAGGTCATCAGGCTTATGCAGCAAGTGCGTTTACCCACATACCCATCTTCTGTGCCTTCTCTCATCACAACCTCATGCCCTCATTCATTGTACACCTTTCCCATAACCTCCTCTGTGACTACACTCACCATCCCAATCTAAACCTTTGGAGCAAAATATTCACACCAACATACACTGCAGATATGTCTAACTTGTACTTACAACAAGAGTTTGTCTGTTTAATGTGCCTCTATGCGGTGATTTGGAAATGGGATGGAGATATGGAATATCTCCTTATCTATCAATTTGGATCTCGGTCAACATTTCTGGGTCAATAGCATAACCTTTCTACAGAATCAATACTTTTGTTATTTATTTAGATGGAAAAAAGTGCTGCATAGGGAAGCTGAATAACTTGAGGCAACAACAAAGAATTTTTTTTTTTTGCTCTATCCATGTCATTCAGAGCAAAGGCCTGTCCTTAAGCAAGACATGATAGCATGTCCTCTTGTGCCATCTCTGGCTTTCCTTGGAAGAGAGAACATTATAAAGGAGAGTTCTACTTAAGTGAAAATCCAGACATGGCCACAGCTCACTTTCAGGGACATTTCCGAGTCAACCAAAGAGTCTGTACTGCAGAATTCTCAGGGTGTTCTATCAATCCCTAGGGTGAGAAAACATGCCAGTGGTTGTATTATAGAATAGGAAGTGTGATATAAAAGTAAATCATAGAAAGTTGTAGATAACATAGCTTTTAAAATAGTATCTGGCAATAATGATAATAGCTAACATATCCAGGCACTAACTATAAAAACTATTATTTCTTTATATGTATCTTATTTCAATAAATCATGGAATAAATACTTCTTTTTTCTCTCTTAAAGCAACTAAGCCTGGAGATATTATATGATTTGCCAAAAGCATTCAGCTCAAAACATAGACAAGAAATATAATGTTTTATCTTTATTTTTAAAATCTTGTTTTGGGTTTCAGTTTGGTTTTTTCTGCCAGAGATTGAACAAAACTTGTCTTGTTTAAGAGTTTGCCTTTTAAGCAAATCAAGCTACAGCTTGCACAGCCTTGATTAGGGAGAGGGGCTTAGACCTGCCTCTACTAAATGTACCAGGCTCTGCAGACTCCCTTTGGGAGACCTTGCCTTGTTGGAGGAGGGAATGGGGGGTGGGTTATGGGGGGGAAGGCAGGAAGGGCCAGAGAAGAGAGGAGAGGGGGATCTGTGATTGGTACGTAAAATAAATTTTAAAAATCCTTAATTTAAAAAGAGAAAAGAGTTTGCCTTTTTTCTGACTTAGCTGTTAACATAGATGACGTTAGATAAATTCTTTTCCTCTGTCTTACAGAAAAAATCAAGAACACAGATCATACCCCCAGAAGGCAAATGCTTTTAGACCTTCAAAGATGGCAAAATTGTTTACACCGACGTAAGGGAAATCAAAAGCTAAGAACTACCTACCCTGTAGCCAAGACTGTGCTTTTAAAGCCGTTATTCAAGGTTTCTTACTTGACAGTTTATAATGACCCTGTTGAAAAATCTACATTATATGCTGCATTTAATGAAACGTGTGTATGTTGAACCAGAAGAAGAGAACTATAAACTTATAGTGTGTAAAGGAAAAATTCAGCAATGAAACCAGTTTCAGCAGATCAAGAGAAGATGTGTCTTGGGCATGGAACCAAAGTTACAAAGAAACATTCAACTCCTGCTGTGCAGGGGGGGTCATTTTAATGTAACACCACACCCCATGGAAAGACTATTCCTGAAAATAAACATCATTTTAAAAAAAAACAAAAGAAAAAAAAAACAAGGGTGGGTGGGGAATGAAGCACGAGGAGTACCTATGAGGAGCTATTTACAATAAAATGTTTCATTTGAAAAGTCTGGTTTCTTACTACAGGGATTTGCTTTTCTGTCCTTATAATTGTTTTAAACTCAGGAACAGAGACGTCCATGATACGGATGGAAGAAACACTCTCCATTTTGTTTCTCCTAAAGGTGGAGTTGGGGATCAGAAGTGGATCCCAGTTATGCTACAAGCAACCAAGTCAAAGGACTCTGGGGAGTGTAACACAGGCTATAAATGGAAATCTGATGCTTCCTCGTATCACACACCTGCATTTCTCCACCACGGACAGACTGGTCTCATCCATATTGAAAATGATGAAGATTACACCCATAAGTCACAAACTCCCTAACCTAGCTCTGCCTAGAGCATCAAGAGCTATAGGGAACTAGGGCCAGAAAGCACCTCTGCATCTTCCAGTTTCAAGTTCAAATTGCCTGCAGATGAATAAGCTGTCCAACTTGGGTAACATCCTAGAAGTGATAAGTCAAATACCAACAGTCCGATTTGCCAGAGAGCTATGGATATTAAGTATCCTGCTGTACCCAAAGCAATCTGAACTCTTGTCATTTAGAACAATGAAATTATTTTCTGAGATAGCTGACAGAGACAAGATGGGTCTACTTTTTTAGAAAGAGGTAACATGTTGCTGACACTGTGGTTCTTTACCACGGGCAGGTAGAAAACTCAACCTTCTCCTAAGTTATGTATTACTGAGTCTCAGATTCAGCGCTGACAGTAAGTATATGTTCCTGAAAGGCTG
This sequence comes from Peromyscus nudipes, assembly GCA_902168325.1. Taxonomy (NCBI): domain Eukaryota; kingdom Metazoa; phylum Chordata; class Mammalia; order Rodentia; family Cricetidae; genus Peromyscus; species Peromyscus nudipes. The sequence continues at coordinate 14,055 of CABHPH010134848.1, read as the reverse complement.
ATTTTACACCTCATTTACTGTAGATAACAAGACAACCTCAAGTTTTCAAATATTCCAAGTTTTCTTTCTGGGGCTAGAATTCCCATGCATAGAGAATGTGTGTAGGGAGCCAGAAACTCTTTCTAGGAAATGCTACACAAATAGGTCCATATGTGAATTGAGCATATTCTCCTTCAGTTTCAGCACTGGCATTTTCCAAGCCAGAACAACCACCGAAAAATCTACAAGACAAAACAGAATGCTGGAGTCCCACGTTTCTGTCCTTGTTTTGAATGCTTACCCAAGTGTTTGGCCCAGTCACTGAGCCTCTCTGTGCCTCAGATTCCTCATCTGCGAAATGGGGTTTAGATGCTTTTTTTTTTGTAAGGTTTTATTTGCAATTCTGGAACAAGAGGTGCTTAAAGTAGCACAAAGTGCTTTGTAACTGTTGTAAATGCTATATTGTTTGATTTCCCTGTACAATGAAATAGTTACCAAGTTTGGTTCAAACAGCATAGCATTACTGAAGCTTCCCCATCAAGCTACTTGGGACATTGTTAGCAATAAATTGTGAGATTCAAAACCACGATGTTGAATCATCTATCGCAAATGGATTGACTCATACTATGTTGTTCCCATGCTAAGCACCTCATTTGCTCTCCCGATTGCATAAACACACCATCAAACAAGACCCTGTTGTCATCACAGGAGAGCCAACTGTGCAACCAAGAGTTGGCAAGAAGAGAAAGCAACTGAGAAACCCGAATATTTCTTTCAAGGAATGCCAGATGATGTGTCCTAATGCAAACATAAAAACTAGAACTATCTAATGGACTCTTTGTGCAACTAAGGTAAGTTCCAGATCAAACGCTAAAGACTAGCAGGTTCATTGTGCAGTTGATGTGAAACAGGGTACTTATACTATGCCTGCCACCCAGCTAACTCTCAGTCATATGTGGAAATATACAAATGACTTTTTTTTTAACCTCTTTAATTACACTTCACCTACCATTATGGGGCCCACTTGAGAAAATCCATACTTTATCTGCTCCAAACATGCCTTCCTTCTCTCCTTTTGGCCCTTCCTATCAAGAACCTGATAGGTTAATTTCAATACCAGAGTACTATATGTAAATTATTATGAATGTTAATAATATGCCATATCTGCTTCCCTGCTGTTAGTTGAATTGCATCAATCCCATACCGAACTGTGAGAGCAGCGGCTGATTGGTCATCTCTAAAACTTAGATGTGTGTGTGTTGGAGAACATTCTTTCTGTTTAATATCCAGAATACCAAGGAAATTTCTCTAGATTGTGAGCTAAATGGTGTTATCTTTACCAAGTTTGGGTCATGTCCTCAAAATGAATGCTCTGATATTTAGACTAGGGAATTTTGAAAGATTCCATCCATATTTACAATTACAGCAATGTTGAGAAAATTGCAGATGTGTGTTTTGCTCATTTACAGATCCATGAAAACGGAATGCTTCCTTGCGTATGATGCTCAGCATAGCCAAAAGAATGTAACTTTAGTAACGGAAAGGTCTACTATGACTTTGTTTCTTATTTTCCAAAAAGACAATTCCCACTTCTTTTAATTTCTGTATCTGCACCATCCAGATACACTTGGCCAGAGATTTGGGGAGAATTAGCACAATAAGAGTTCATTGACCTATGTTCTCTTAGTCAAGTGTGCATCTCTTTGAAACTGACTGGAGTAGTTCAAAAGAAAGAAAAGCTCCTATTTAGCACTGCCGGCCGGGACAGTGACCTCTCCATGAGCGAGAAGAAATGCCAAGACTCTGTGCGATAACCATTCTACAAAACGCTGTCACCAGCTTCCCCGCCCCTTTTTAAATACCGTCTAACTTTTATTTCAGATGAAGAACTAGGTTAGTGATGATCCTGTTTGACTTAGGTCTCATCGGTTACATTGCTGCTAAAAGTAAGGTTTTAAGAACGAAAGAATACACTTCGCCTTGATTTTGATTTTTTTTTCTTCCATCTAGAAATAACTTCTTATGCAAGTCTGTGGTTCTCCCCAGCTTAGGAGATACGGTCATCTCTGGGATCAGAAAGGGTTTCCACTCGCCGTAGAAGAAATAAAATTTGCCGAATCATTTGTGCTGCAGTATTTTATTTCAACCTGTGTATTTTTCATTATTTACATAAATCTCGCCCAATTTTCTTCTGCTTATTTATTGTTAACTGTTTCTATAAACCCACTGTAAAATTTGTATGTTCATATCTTCAATGTAAATGATGAGCACCTTATTTTAAAATGATGCTTATTCTTTTAACCTGCCTGGGTTTTCATAGAAACTGTAAAAAGAATATCTGTTGGTTATCTGTTGATATTTAAATAACTGGACCGTCTCTGCCATATTACATCACAGTAGATGACCAATGTACTCTATATTAAAACATATAATTTTGTTCTTTTTATCTGTCAGAGGGGAGTGGAATACACACACACACACACACACACACACACACACACACACACACACACGAGTGTACCGGAATAAGAATTGTGGGAATCAATTATGTCATTTGGGAGTTACATTGCTTTTGTTACAATGTAACTGCCCTCTCTGTCTCTCACCTTTCCCTCACCTCCCTCCTTTTTTATTTATTTATTTTTTTATGGTGGTGCTAGAGGTTGAGCCCAGGTGCCTGAGTATTCTAGACAGCACAGAGCCATATCTCACCAGATCCTTGCCTTGGTAATGTAATAGGTTTTAGGGATTAAATTTGATCTACTATGTGGAAAAAATAACTTTTGAAGTATCAGTAATGGAAGTAGATCTTAGACAACTGCTTATGGCCTGAGCTACTGCTTCCAGGATGGCGCCGCACCTCTCTTCCAGTGAATTTCTATTCTGGATGGGAAAAGAGACACGGGAGAAAGATCTCCTTCCTGACGACTCTATAATTCCCATACAGAATACTGCCTAGAGAGTGGATTCCAGACGTAGCTACAGACGGACTTAGCATGATGGAAGAGTGGAGTTGGTCCTCAGGATGCCTCTTCAAGGGCCAAATTCTATTATTCCATTTCAGAACTGAGCAGGGCAGGTCCTCATTCCCTCCCTGACTTTAGCAGTTGAGTTCTTCCTAAATAAATCTTCTGTTGCTGGGAGAGCCTGAGTCCAATTGGAATGTTCAAAGATCTATGTAAAGGGGCAGTACCAGAAAATGGATTATAATTTACTACATTCAATGTACTTTGTCAAACTCAGAGGTACAGATGATTGACTTAATGAGGCTTTCTGGTTTGATTTTGCTCTTTTGTACCAAAATCTTTACACCCATCATGTTTCCTTTTTGTTAGCTACAGTCCTATAGGGTGGTAGTGGTGCAGGCAAACAATGTTGAATCCTCTTTGCCCACAATGAAGACTGTGCATACTTACTAAAGGATGAATGATCTAATTTCCTAATTAGAAGCAGACCTGGAACCAGTCAGAAACTGTAATCACTTAGGTTTGACAGACACCTCACAAAATGTGCCTATTTACCCCACTAGCTACACTATCTCCTCCACAGTAAAGCAGATCGACATCCAAACACTTATAAATATGAGATGTAATTATTCATGCATATGTATTCTGTACACAGTATGATGGTGCAGGCATCAACAGATATGTAACTCAGACCTGGACAGAGTTCTTAACGAAGATGCTTTTCTGATGTTGCTAGGCAACTTGGTTTTGTCTAGCATGTGGTGTCTACACTCACCCTTCCTTGGCTGCCTCTTGACTCGGCTGACCCACCTTCCACAATGACCACTCTCTCCTGTTGCCTGTGAATTTTCAGTGACCCCGTCCCCCTAAGCCAGAAATTTTTGTTCCCAGAATCTCAACAAAGAAAGCCAGCGCAATTTACAGTATTAATGGCAGTTAAAGGTCCTATGTTTTTTTTTTATCAACTAAACTTGCATCTCAAGAAGCTTTTGTGCATGATCTAACCTATAGTGTCTAATTCTGTTGGGACTTAAGTTTAGAGCGCATAGGTTTGAATCCACAACTCCTTGTGTGTCTACTGAGTTCGTGTAGCCAGGGCGCCTGTTTCCAAAGTGTTCCCCTGTTTTCAAAGGAAATACAGTCACCTGCATGAGTCAGGATTTTCCCTGCCTCATCAGCGTGACTCCGTAGGCTACTTCACTGCTTACTCATGAGAGGGAGGACTGGGCTGGTTGCAGCAGAGGGATTATCTGAAGTTCACGGGACGTGTACATGTACTGTATGTATCACCATAGAGACGGGAATCCATTTATTGTATGTAAAGTTTTATGAATGGTTATTTTATAATTTATGTATTTAATATAGCAATCAACGAACTACGGTGTTTTAGTTTCTATGAAAAATAAACTGCATTTTTAAGAAAAATACTTACCTTGTGTTATTCCTAAGATTTTTTTTAAAATTATAACTCAACTCATAACCTTTTCGTAAAAGCAGGGTGAGGCAAATTAGGATTAACGGTATAATTTTGCAAAATAAATTCAACATCAAGAATAGGAAGCACGTATCTTCTCTTGTCAGTCTTCTGAAATCTCAAATTAATGCTGTGTTTGGCACAGGCACACTTACAAGGAGACCAAGGCAGGATGCACAGCCATCTGCAAAGAGCTGTGGTTCTTAGCATCCCTTTACAGATGAGTGTGCCAAGTGCTCGCTATCCCAATTCTGACCTTGCTTCCTTGTTCCCAGCTATTTATCCCTGCCCTCTGTTTTGTAGAGTCACCAGACGTGGTAACTGAGCAAGTGTGCTCTCCAGGAGCATCCACCGTGTGTCAAATTCTATGTCTCAGATGCTCTGGGTGAAATTTCACAGAACTTGAAATACCTAGACAGGCTTGAGGGGCTGGTCACTGCACAGGCTTTGAGTCGAATTCCTGCTCTAAGTTTTACTTATGCTCTTCCTGGCCAGGAATTCTCTCTCATTTTCCCCTTACCTACATATGTCTTACAGTTGAAGGTGTACCTTAGCTATCACATCCTTTAAGAACTGAATATGTTTTTAACACTTGTTGAGGCCAGATTCCTTACAGATACATGAAACCACTTACATGTATATAAGATATAATGATAGAAAGGAGACTGGGGAAGGAAGGGCTGGCAGTCAGGGAAGGACTAGAGGGAGAGAGAGGTTAGGAAAAGACATTAATATGTTCAAAACTGTTTTTATGAAACTCAGCACTATGTACAATGCATATACATCAGTAAGAAACTTTGAAAAACATGTATTTGGCAGAGTAGCCTTTCCATGTTCCCTGGGCTGCCTATTGCGCTTTCCCACATAAAGTTACTGGGTTTGTGATTTTTCACTCCATTCCCTAGTTAAACCCGAGGGCTGTTTTAAGCTACCACACCTTTGCATCTAGGTCAGATCCTTGTTCTGAACAGAATCTTACTAAATGACTCTTGTTCTGTTGTTTTCTGTATTGGACGGTCTGGGGAGGATTCATATACCATTCAGGTGATTGGAGAAGGCTCCATGAAGGAAGAGAGAGCTGAACCAGGATGCTTCAGTGGAAATAAATGTGCTTTTGTTTGTTTTGCTATTCTCTTCCTTACATTGTTCCTTTCTCTCCTCCCCTCCTTCCTTCCCTCTTTTTTCCTTCTCCCTTTCTTGCTTGGCCACCTTATGCTTAAGAAGAGTTTTGTTTTTTTCATGAACCAAAAGATATTTCCAAAACATGTGCAAATAAACTACCAAGTACTTTGAGTCTGTTCCTTCTGGGTACTATGCTGTGCTCTACACCTGTGCCTTCTGGGTACTGTACTCTGCTGTATGCCTGCTCCTTCCTGGATACTATACTGTACTCCATACCTGTGCCTTCTGGGTACTATACTGCACTGTATGCCTGCTCCTTCCTGGATACTATACTGTACTCTAGGCCTGCTCCTTCCTGGGTGTTCTTCCGTTAGTTTCTATTCTTTTGTATTCTACTATCTGGCCACCAGAGGGAGCATTTGCCCAGGAAAAACAAGACCACCCCCCCCCCCCAAAGTCTGAAGTTGACTTTACGTGGTATTTTGTGGGTTTTATTGCGCATTTTTTTTCTTTCCCACATCCATCTGAAGTGACAGCCTAAAATCAAGTGTTGGAGTGCCCACTCTTCTGCAATGGTTTTCACCATCTGAATTTGCAACCTTTCAGTTCTGGATGTGGAAGGGTTCACATGGGCAGCAAATTCATCTGTAAACACAAAGACCCGAAAAGCCTGGTGACCAGTTACACACCCTCCAAATAACCCAGACTTGCTCCAGACACAGACAAAGAGGGTCAAGGCAGTTCACCAGAGTCACGCCCTAAGTTCCCACCTCTGAAATGAGCTCCCCCAGGGAACAGACAGGGGCGGCATGCTATTGTGTCTAAGATTCTCATACTATGTAGGAACGTTTGGTTATTTTTCTTTCTTTTTTCTTTTGTAAAATTACAGTATTATGTTTAAAAGGTCATTGCCAAAACACACTCTGTTTCCCTAAAGGGATTTTCAAAGAAAAGAATTAAGGATGGGTCCTTAAATCATTAGTTACCTCCCAAGAAGCACAAGAATGAAAAACAGCAATGATGGACTTGTACAAATGTTGACTTCATACACTTAAATTCCATAAGTCCACTTTCCCTAGCTATCAACGGTACTGTGACAGACAAGTACCCTGGCTTCTACCACCCCCACTTGCTCAGCTACCCAAGGGTTGCTACGCGAAAGCACAACTTCAAGCATGCCAGCAGCTTCAATTTCATTTCAAATGGAAGAAACACCATCACCCACGAATGTCAACCTCTTCTGGAGTTTTCCCTCTATTCTGTTTCAAGAGGTGCGTACACGGGGTCCCACTCCTGTCTATACCATTAGCCATGCGTTATTCAATGAGTAACTTAGCCATTCTAAACCTTCATTTTCTTACATGTAAGATGCAGAGATAATGCCCCTTGCTTCATTGGCCTGTGACGACAATTTGAAAAGCAGCAACAGGGTCAGAACAAAAGAATAACGTGTGGCTGGAACCCAGTAAGGATGCAGTAAGTCACACTTTCGTGAGTATGTTTTTCAGTTTGTTGGTGCAGAAGGATGCAGCACAGAAGGGTGCGGTGGGAGCTCGTAGCATGAAAGGGCGGAAGTAGAAAAGAGAGCTGCTTTCCCCGACATCTGTGCCTTCGGGATCCCTCCTCAGCTACTGGCGGTTTGGTTCCCTGTCAAACCACAGAAAATGCCTTAAATGCCTCACACTGGTAAACAAACATGCAGTGCTTTATTCTGGATTTGAGCCGAGACTGGGGATGCAGCCCCATGGCAGAGTGCATGCATGACATGTACTAGACCCTCAATGACAGCCCCATCACCTCTCAAAATGACAAAGGACAAAACTGCAGTCTCCCCTTTCAGACTAGGGTTATAGGTGGTGGAAGAGGGACAAAAAAGTACGACTATGAAGCTTGTGCAGCTCCTTTAAATTGCCCAGAGTCATCACAGGAGGTGCTGTCAAAGGAACAACCCTCTAAGGTGTGTCTGACTCAGGCATTACTGACTTAATGAAGTAAGCACTTCTGACCTGGAAAAAGACCTTACTGTGTATTCATTCATTTTCTTATTTGGTCGTTTTTCAGTAAATATTGATTGGACAGCTGCAGTGGAGCAGGCATGCCTGTGTATAAAGTGGGCGGCATATGGAAGTGACTCACCTATTGGGAGGGCGTTAGGAAGCAACAGAGCCAAGACCCGAGTCAGACCCTCTGACTCCAAAGTTAGAGAACTTTTCACTAAAAACTATAATCAAATCAACTCATTTAATCATTTTAGAACAAATTGTAAAATCTTAGATGGTGTGTAGCAGAATCTTAAAGGTTCTTATTAATAAAAACAAACCTGGAGCCAGGTATTGGGGTGAATGCTGAAAGATCAGAGAAGCAGAACAAGCCACAGCTTCCTCACCTCGCCAGTTCCTCAGCTGATCCTGTTTCCTCAGACTGGAAGCCTCTGAGTCCTCATCCGAATGGATCTGAACTGTGCTGCTCAAGTCTAAAAGCTTAACCAGCCCTAGTTCCTGGTCCTCACACCTTATATACCTTTCTGCCATCACTTCCTGGGATTAAAGGCATGAGTCACCATGCCTGGCTGTTTCCAGTATGGCCTTGAACTCTGCCTCTGGAATGCTAGGATTAAAGGCGTGTGTGCCACCATTTTCTGGCCTCTATATCTAGTGGCTGTTCTGTTCTCTGACCCCAGATAAGTTTATTAGGGTGCAAAATATTTTGGGGAACACAATATCACCACAATGATGTGATATGTAAATGTACTAATATACTTATTAATATAAATGATATGTACAATCTATCACTCATTAAATAAACAGCAGTGTTAGAATGACAGAGTCCCTGATATGAGGCAGGAAGTTTCCATGAATTTCTTTTTTACATGTTTGTGCAGCCAATAGCAGGATCTCAAATCGCAGGCCCACCCTTGAAGCCGAGCTTCATTCCCACACATACCTGCAACACCTTGACCAACTTCTTAAATCTCTGAGGCTCAAGTTCCTTACACTTTGAGCAATCATGTCTCCTTGGGGTTATGCTGAAGATTCAGTATTGATTAGCCACAATGAAACACTGAAACATATTATACAGAAAACGCTTTCTGTAAACTCCATCATGGTCATGCATAGTCTTAACATCCACATTTACATTTTCCATTATGAAGTATTTGTTCAAGTCTTCTTAGCTAGCATGTGGCTAAATCAGAATCCGAACTCTGCTCTAACCCTCCAGCTTATGCTCTCCACACAAAAGCATGGCAGATGTCACTTGACCTCCACACAGTTAGTTAGGTCTTTAAGGTAGGAGGACATGGAATACACCAACAACACTAGGAGAAGACCACGCAGATACCTTTGCCTAAGTATGTTCATTGAACAATCATGGAGTTTTGTTTGTTTGTTTTACTCACGTTTCTTATCTGCTGAGTTCAGTGTGGTAGCAGGAGCGTTACAAATGTTTAACACTTATATAATCAATGAGCATGGACAAGGGGATAGTACAAATAGAAAGGCATTGTTTTGCTTTTTTCCTCTGTCTATAATATGCTCAGGGAAAAGAGGACATAGCTGTTTTCTATCACAGCTAAAAGATAATGGGATATAGTGCTTCACTATCTAAAAGGTTGGAGACCCACTCTGCTATTGATAAAAGCTTATGTGCTGGTTGGTTTTATGCCGACTTTTTGACACAAGCTAGGGTCATCACAGAGGATGGACCCTCAATTGAGAAAAATGTCTCCATAAGGCAAGTCTATGGGGGTATTTCATTAAATAGTGATTGACATGGAAGGAGCCAATTGTGATGGGGCTATCCCTGGGCTGGTGGTCCTGGGTTCCATAAAAAAGCAAGATGCTGAAAAAAAAAGTAAGCAAACCAGTAAGCAGCAGCTCTCCAGGGCCTCTGCATCAACTCCTGCATCTAGGTTGCTAGCATGTTTGAGTTCCTGTCCTAAATTCCCTCAATGATGGATTGTGATAAAGAAGTGTAAGCCAAACAAACCCTTTCCTCCACAACTTGCTTTTGGTCATAGTAATTCACAGCAATAGTAATCCTAACTAAGATAGAAATTGGTACCAGGAGTGGTATATTACTGTGACAGACCCATCCATATTATTTTTGAGAGGACTGTGGAAAGACCTTGGAACTTTGAGCTAGAAAAATCATTGAATGTTGAGAGCTCAATGTGCTGTTCTGGAAGAACTTGAAATGTAAGAGTGTTGAGAACAGTGTAGAGAGTGGAAGCCTGGCTTATAAAGTTTCAGAAGGAAGAAAAGACTCTACCAGGCTATTTATGTGAGAATCTGTGGTATCTGGTCAGCTGGAGCTGAAGAATCAGCTGTAATTAAGAAGAGACCTGCATCACTGAGGTGAAATCTTCTGGGAAATGTTTTTTCAGAGTTAGCATACAGTGTGTTACAGAGGTGGCCAACGTTGTACCTTGCATTGGCAGCTGAACTTGGTTGTATAAGAGTCACCCAGGTCATACTGGTTTTGAAGACATGAAGGGGTCATGGAGAGCAGCTGAGGCTTGGCACTATGAGATGCCAGGAAAGGACACTGGTGAAAATGAAGCCTCAGTGGCATTGAAGGCCAATACTGGACACCATAAAGAGCCCAGGAGAGGCTATTGGTGAAAGTGCAGTCCAGTTGCCGCAGAAACCCCCAGATTTTGGAGATGCCAGTACTATGGGATGACCACCAAGAACAATAGCAGCGCGGTGTGAAGTCACCTGGAGCCTAGAAGACAAGTGGTGTGAGCTGCAGAGGGTGGAGTCTGAGACTTGACCTAAGACCTTTGACCCAAGACCTTTGACACAAGCCCTTTGGAGGAGTCCAGAAGACTCCGATTGGATTACAGACATTGGACACTGAGTTATTTATACAAGTGGAGCTTGGTTTGGTTTTGATTTGATTGTAAGTGTGCCCTTGCTCTTCTCTCTTGAACTAAGAAAGTATTTTTGGTTTTTATAGAAATCCATGATTGAGAGATTTTGAACTTTTAAAGAGATTTTAGAATTTTACAAAGACTGGATTTTCAAGGAGACTGAATATTTTGAAGAGACTGAATTTTTAAATGTTTGAATTTGTAGACTGTGGGACGATTTGAATTTGGAATGTTTATATTGTAATGTTGATATTAATGTGTGATCTTGGGGATGAACAAGAAAGGAAAGGTTTTGGCTGAATAGTGAAGTGTTTGTGTGTGAAGTTGACAAGGGATCAGTTGTGCTGGATAGTTTTGTCAACTTGACACAAGCTAGTCATCATAGAGGAGAGAACCTCAGCTGAGAAAATGTCTCCATAAGATCCAGCTGTAAGACATTTTCTTAATTAGTGATTAATGGGGGAAGGCCCAGCCTATTGTGGGTGGTGCCACCCCTGGGCTGGTGGTCCTCTCGGTTCTATAAGAAAGCAGGTTGACTAAGTCAGAGGAAACAGTCCAGTAAGCAGCACTCCTCCATGGCCTTTGCATCAGCTTCTGCCTCCAGGTTCCTGCTCTGCCTTCCTTCAATAATGGACTATGATGTGAAAGTGTAAGCCAAACAAAGCCTTTTCTCCCTCAGCTGGCTTTGGGTCACAGTGATTCACTGTGATAGCTAGGACAGATTCCTTCTCAGGGTCAAACCAAGGTTCTCTTTTCAGGTTCCACCATCTGCCTCACACAAAAGGCCCAGTAAACCCTGGAAGTGTAAAAAGAAAGTGATGGATCTGGGATGGAAAGACCTTTTATGGGCAAGAAATCAATATGTGCCCACTTGGTGGAAACTAAGGGTTAAAATACTGCCATCCAACCCTAAATATGTGTGTACCTGCACACACATGGACACACACAGAGACACACAGAAACAGACAGACAAACACACACACACATGTATATACACACATACACACACACACACTGAAATGTTCTCTTAAGAGTCCAATATATGTATCTATATTCCAGAAAGTTCCTGGGGTAAATGGAAATGAATTACTTCTAGGAAGGTCATTTAAGAAGATATTAACATCCATTAACAGAGAGCCTTGCTTTTTCAAAATTAGATTATTTAGCTGTTCTGTTTCATAAACATACAGGAAATGAAGTATGATGACTGATAAGAGAATGAATGTTCCAGTAGATAATGAGGATTTACTGACAGCCCCAGAGGAAACGCCGTATAAGGAGTCAGGATTAATCAAGACAAACGGCAAATGCTCTGCCATCTGCGGTGAGCCGCTGAGCAGGCTCTAGGAAGGAAGGCAAACTTGGATTTACATTTTGCAGACTGCTCCACCCTGGCTGATTCAAAATACCAATAATGGGATTCCCAAATACCTCACAACTGGTTGCCAGAGCCAGGATGAATCAACGCCAGCACATCTGAAGGTGATGGTTTGGGGGAAAAGTTGGAGAAGGGTGCAGTTACTGCCTGTTGGGTACCAGATGGGAAATCTGCGGTAGGCATTTATGCCTGGAAAGTTAGGTCAGTATGCTTCTACCATACCTCACCACAGTGCTGATGGACGAGTTAGGGAAGATGGAATACTGCCACAGGTGAGTGTAAGGGCTGGTGAAATGTGAATGAAGTTGCACCTGCGTCTACTTCCTGGTTTCCTCATTGCACTACAGTTAGCTATAGGAGTATATAAGTGAAAGGTACATAGGACACTGTCTACTGCTCCACCTTGCTACAGGGTTTATAAACTTCTTAAAATAAATAGTTTAGATTGAATAATAGTTGATTTAAAATTTAAGTTGTGGGTCTGGAGAGATGGCTTGGTTGGGAGCACTGGCTGCTCTTCCAGAGGACCCTAGTTCGATTCCCAGCACCCCCATAGCAAATCACAACCATCTGTAACTCCAGTTCCAGAGTATCTGATGCCCTCTTCAGGAACCTCCACAAACAACAGGCACACTTCTGGTGCACAGACATACATTCAGGCAAACCACTCATACACACATAATTAAAATATAAATACTGAAGGGACCAGGACCAGTTGTTTTATCCCAGGGGCCAGTTTGCCAAGACCTCTGCCTCATTCTCCCACCATCCTATGTTGACTCATGTCTGGCTTCAACCAGACCCTCAGGAAGTACGTCCAGTCTGGTAGCCAATCAGTGTCCTACCCGGTCACAAGCAGTCAGACAGACCCTTGACACAGCAGACAGACCTCTGACACCACACCCATAGTTGCTGACCAGATGTCATGAGCCAATCATAAAATGATTCCTGTATCAGTAAGGGTCTATACCAAGTCACTTCAAAGTACACTTAACCGCAGCTGGAATTCCCCTAAGCAGGTTTAAAAAGGGGATGCCTTATGCCTACCCCACCCCTAGGATGAATCCATTTTGGATGGGGCCTAAGCATGCTGGTTTTTCTTGAGAATAAAGCTGCTTTCTGCACTTGTATATCAGACGTCTTCTGGTCGTTTGGAGCAATCTAAGGACCCTAGAAATACATCTTTTTAAAAAATAAAAAATTGTGAACAGTAAAGAGGAAGGTGAAGGGGGAATATCAAACAAGACAACACATTCTCAAAATAAAAATAAACAAGAATTGCCTCAAAATCATATGACAGAGATACAATCTTGATGACATCATTGTGGATATCTTTTCGGGTAAATACACAGATAGAGGGGGGCAAATCAGGGCTACTTTGAGAGAAATGGTTCTATAATAGATTATAATTCAAAATATATACAAATAAAATTACACATAAATAATTTAAATGAACTTAAATTTAGCATAACCTGATATTAAACTTTAAAAGTCAGTAAATTTCAATGAAGTGTGTTGGCACACGCACACACAGCAGACGTAGCTTGAGCTGGAGTAAAATTTTCTGGCATACCTAAATCCAGCCTGTGGGACCACTTCTTTGCCTTTAAATTAAGGCTTTTCAAATTATAAGTTGAGTTCCTGTGTTTTTGTTCTCAGAGGCCATGCCATTCCAAAAGAATCCAGAGAATCAGGCCATGGAAGTTTCAGAGAAGGATGCCAAACTCACTGAGCGCCGACTCTTCAAACTGCCTCAGAACCCTCATCCAAAAGGAAGATTTTTATATGTAACTCCCTGCTCAATTTCATAGAGGAATTTAGACTGAATTCTATTGTTTTCAGCTTCATTTTGAGGCCATCAATACAGTGTTAATAAAATAGAAGACCCAATTTAACATTGACATTTTTGTGACAGCTTATACTTATAATTATCTCAAGGGAATGAGAAAAACTGTTTTCAGATGTAACAAACTTAAAGATTTTAAAAGCTCAACAGTTGTTGTTGTTTGTTTGTTTGTTTCCTGTTTATAATCTGAATTTTAAAAATATTTTAATTAAAAATAAAATTTCACCGCTCCCCTTCCTCTTTCTTCTTCCATGTCTGTCCCCTCTCAAATAAAGTATGTTAAAGTACTTTACAATCAGTAAAGATTTAAAGATTTACTCTATTGCTTTTAATTCATGTGTATCTGTGTGTGTTAGGTATGTGCATGTGAGTGGAGGTCCCACAGAGGTCAGGTCTCCCTGTAGAAGGATTTACAGG